>JAGXCT010035710.1:0-17556 GCA_022495035.1 Philopotamus ludificatus | reverse complement strand
GTTATAGGGGGGTTTGACGTTATAGGAAAAAACTGCCGTAAACGTTATAGGGGGGGGGGGACGTTATAGGAATGTACGTCATAGGGGGGTTTACTGTAAGTATATTTATAAAATCTTTTTTAAGAGAAAAATATCTACTTGTCAATTCAAAGATGAATTTCGTTATATTGTAAATCGCGCTAGTTTAAATAAATTGTAAATCGTCTAAGGTATTGCGAAATTTTACATGGATTAAAATACAGAAAATCATCGAATTACGCGATTAATTGGTTCCGATGGTTTTCGCGTAGGTCTAGGAAAGAACAGTTAGTTTCTAAGGATAAAACAATAAAATATTATTTATTGCGCATATTTATTGGACATATTGCACATACCAGAATCTAGATACATATATTTATGGACGAACTATTTCAAGTATCGGTCCAGTGTTAACCCATTGGCTGCCAAGAGCCGATTTAATCGTCTTTTTCTGCTTACCCAGTATTGCCCGATACGACGGCTCGCCATTGTAAAATAATAAAAGTACATTGCGATACATTTTGAACGGTCTGTGTTGCGTAATGAAGAATTTACAGCATATATTTAAAAAAATGTTATATATTTTTACCACTCAGTCCACTTTTAGTCGAATCTATGAGTTTCTCTCATTATTTTTTTTTTAATTTATTGAGAGATATTCATTGTGAAAATGAAATTCATTGAGGAAGAGATATTCATTATCTCGCGGTTCGTGTATTTTTCATACTTATTTAGTATACGTTTCAATAGCACTTGGTAAATCGTACCAGATGCGAGCGATCAAAAACATCGCGCCCGTTTCTACACAAGCGAATATTGTTGTTTTTTTCCGCAATTGTAGACAATAAAGATCAATGATTATTTATTACGTTTATTCTTTAGACTTTTTTTTAGACAAATTCAAAATTTTGGGATATGTAGGTTTTATATTAAATGAGTTATTCGAGTTATTAAAAAACTTGGGGTTCCAAATAGATCCCATCGGGATGGCTAGGTTAACAAAATAAATAATTAAGAATAAAACACGCACTAATAGAAATAGTACTATTAAAAAACAACGAAAGATATATGTGGAAAAAGATTATGATTACACCTAGGATACAATAAGGCTACGGGAAGTCAAAATGAAAAATCTCTGAAGGGCCGCACGAGAGAGTGTGGCATGCCGCGGGTTGATCATCATTCCTGATCTATAGGTTAAGTTAAATAAAAAAAATCTTTTGGGCCAATACGTCTGGCCCACGGAGTGGGAGAGGTTAAACAGATTGTAAATGTAAATCGAACCTTGGTCGTAATTAAATTTTATTGATATTTGTTAAAGAAAATTACTGTTCTCGTATGATTGAAAATGTAGAAGATTTTAATGTGATTTTTAATAATATTACAAACGTTGTTTATTGTTATTATTGTAGTGGTTAAAGTATTTAAATTGTAAATAAATCATGTTGCCATGATCCATGTTCGTTACGCGAAATTACAATGATCGATGAGGGGTGGTAACATTAAAATATTGACACAATGACGTGGAAGCCTTGTTATGATTTATATTTCGATACGGCTTCCATTATTCAGATCACGCTCCCATTCATTCGGCTATCCCAATAGACACATTAAGCCCAATTTGAAAGCCCTCTACTTGAAGAAATAATACATCAGCAGGTAGAGTAAAAAAAATCAAAATAAATAAATAAACTAGCCATAAAACGAGCCGAGGTCGAGTATTGAAGCGGGGACCACCGGCGTCCAGTATTTGCCTTGGTCTACCACGCCGCGCGAAAAAAAGTCCAAATAAAAACAATGTCTTTGTAATCGAAATTATGCATAATGTCCGTCGTGCGTCCCTGTCGTGCGCGTGCGCGGGAAATCGCGCCGTCTCCGTCGCGCGCAGACTCGGCATTGAGCGTAACACCTGGTTCGTTGAATGCCTCACGTAAAAATCTGATTCGTCCTCATACACGTACACACGTCGGTATACATGTGGAGTAGTATCGTGAGAAAATTATTTTAAAGCCATGACCGCTCAATGATCCTCGACGGACGCCTACCCGAGCCAACGACGCAAGCGGCGTCGGCCAGCGGTCGCGACGACGCCCTTCTGTCCCTCTGCGGCAAGGATCAGTTTCGCTTGCGGTTCTACGGGGACTTGAGCGATGTCCTGGCCACCCTTTTTATTGTTATATTGTACAATATCTTTTATAGGGTTTTTTCATTCATGAGTGGAATGCTCGGAAATGTAGGACACCTGCAACTACATCTGGCAGAACAGGGGAACGAACACATTCACGCAATCCACCCCGCGTATTTGCGCCAGAGGAGTTCAACTGTATCCTTGGACAATACTAAGTACAAGGATATCACAATTTATACGGTTCTCAATTTTGCGTTCTTCAACGTAGTCCCCATCATATAAATTTTATACTTCTTCATTGGTCGGCACCCTCATGTCTCAGGATCGTGATCATTCTTGTTCCAAAAATTCTTGATTTTGTCTCTCCAGGATTCTCTGCATTCTGGATACCGCATCGCAGCTACTACGTTGGAGCCTATGGTGGTCTTCACTTGGTCGCTCCAGCGGGTGGGCGCCCTGCCCCTTCCCCTGCATCCTTATACGTTTCCAAGCGCGACAAGCTTCTCCAGATTATCATTTCTTCTGGCGAGATGCCCAAAGTATCGAAGAATCCTCATGAAACATATAGTCGAAAGTAGGTCTTCTTTGTAGTTCCCCATTTCTTATAGTACAGGCACGTTTGTGCGTTTAGCGGTCCATGGTATTTTCAGCAGACGTCGCCAGCACCACATTTCAAAGGCGTCAATTTTCTTTTTCATATTTTCTTTTATGGTCCAGGTTTCTACGCCGTAAATAAAAATTGAGAATGCCAGACTCTGCACTAAACGTTTTTTTGTCTTTTTGGAAATCCCCCTGTTTTTCCAAATCCCTATTCGCCTTCTTATCTCCGGCTCACAATTTCCGTTACTCTAAAGAAACTCTTCAACCTTGATCTTGTACTTATAGAACCCGATTTTCGGTATGGCGTTTAGCTTCTTCAGCGATTCTGTATTTATGTTCTTAATTTTAGTAAAACGTCTTTCTTTTATGCTTTTTTCATCTTAATAATAATAATATAATAAGTAGTCATGTTTGACGAATATGGAGGCAGATACATCGAACCGTTGTTGGTACTATGTTTATTATACTTTTTACATCTTCGAAAATAGGAAATCGCAGGGATTCATGTCCGAAAACAAAAAAAACTGACGCATAGTCATAACGGTATTGATTAGGATTAATCATCCAATATGTCTATTAATGTCAAGATACGTCAGGGACAAACAAAAAAATTGGCTAAATTATATTTATCATATACCTGAAGTAGTTCGTCCCTCGATTTAAGTTGTAAGCTTTCATTTAAAGCTCTGCACTTTGAATATTTGTTTTTAATTGTTATTGTGTTATTTTTTAGGTTAAAATAATTTAGATTATTATATTGAACGAAACTAGGAAATAATAAACGCTTGTTTTAATAAAAGCAGCTTAAGCAAAAGGCTTAAACTATAATTTTATTTAAACCACTTTTTACATTCCACAAGATGTTGAAAAAAAAATGTTTATGTCATGCATTGATTATTCAACGCAACAATGTGCCCATAGCGATATGCAGAAAAATACTATAATTATACAGAAAAAAACATTTTTTTAAATAAATTACAATGTTTTTTTACACGGTGAATTCGTTCCACCAAAAACAGTGTAAATTTGTCATATGATTTCTAGAAAAATTAAAGATTGGTTCGCTATAATTTAAAAAACCGTGTTATTTAAAAAAAAACATTGTTGAATAGGCAATTATGTTAAAAACACAATGAAATAATTTATAAACAAAAAATATATGTATTTGTGCATCATTTTATCAATATTTTCAAAGAAATAACACTATTTTAAGATTGAATTTAAAATCAACACAGAACATTTATTTACACTATGCGTCTTCTTTGTTGTTTTTGTCCATATCTCATCATAATACCCCTTTGTTATCAATGTTATTAATGTTATTAAATTGACAGGCTTTTCTCTGTTGACTTTTGTTTTCATAATGTGCCATAAATTTTCAATGGGGTTTAAATCAGGACTAAGACTTGGCCATGACAAATTTGAAATTTTTCTATTAAATCTTTGACCTGTGAAAATAAGAATGAGAATTTTTGGAAATTTTTCCCTAAACTAAAGTAAATGGTTTAACTTTTAAACTGTTTTAGCCCTATGGTATAGTGTGGAATCGTCCTGGAAAATGCAGTCGTCTATATGAGATTGTTCTAAGGTTGGCACAAGGTTCTTATTGATGATTCTTTTATAAATTTCTGCATTGACGGTTCCATCGATGAACACTAAATCACCAATTCCATAGTAAGAAAAGCATCCTCAAACCATTTTTCCTGCTGGATGCTTCACTGTTGTTTTGATGCATTTTCGTCTAACTTTCTCATGTTTTCCTCCGAACATACTGTATGCCATCCGAGCCAAACAAGTTAAATTTGTTTTCATCTGAGATGATAATTTTCCTCCAGTTCTCTTTATTCCAGTTTCAGAAGAAGTGTTTTTTTCGCTTTGATCTTTCCATAAAGCCATCTTCCATCGCCTTCTTCGTACCGTTTCGACTCTGACTACGGTTTCTCCACCCCCGACGAACTCTGTTCTCATATCCACTGCATTTTTAAATTAGTTGGTTGAGCGGAACCTTTTAAAAGACGATCTTCGGGAGCGGTTATCTTCCGCTTTGATCCTGCTCCTTTTTTTTGCGCTCTACAGACCCAGCTTTTTTAGGTTTTTTTTTATAAATCTAGCTACTGCAGATTGGCTTAACCCCACCGAACAAGTTGTTTATAGATTTCTTGATATCCAGCTATACAAATCCCGTTGGAATTTTAAAGCTCGTTCTAGGTTTGGATTATAAGTGAGAAAACACTGTTCCATATTTTAGCAAATTGCTAACCTTAGTGAATTAAAACAGCTGTTAGTTATATTTCACCATTTTGTTTACTTTTTATTCATCGGCCATCGGCAAATCGTGTAAAAATATAGTATTTGTTCCTTATATTGGACCGAATTATTTTAAAATTGGGTGTTATTAAAATTTATCTGTCAAAAACGTATACGACGAATTGATTTATCTTCGATGTGTAATCGTCAATATTGATTGATTAAATTTTAAAATTGAAATGCATAATGAATAAAAAAAAAATGGCAACCCCTACGCTTGCATATGTATTATTATATGTATTATTAGTCACTTAACACCCCTGCTGAGCGGGGATGCCGTCAAATTGACCCTTGTAAGTACACAAGGGCGAATTTTATTAGTAGTGAATGCGTGGCCCAGATTTGGTTGTTGCCCTTTTATTTGCCACACAATGCTAGCAGGTTGGAATGCGAGGTAAACAGGATTAAGACCCACTACTGCGTCTGCTCCGTGGATCAGCGTCGACCGACGCTGTGGGAATCCGCGGCCTCGCAAATTCGCACTATTTGCACAATGGCGGATCGACAAAGGGACCAGACCCATTTTCGGGGGGACAGGTGCCGCGTTTCAGAAGGCCGCGCCGAAACGCAATGCAAGGCGATCGGACCAGATCGTTTCTCACGTTTTAATGATTGGCTCATTTGCCTGTATCGGTTTCAATGTGGTTTTCCTGATCAGAGTGACCCAAACCCCCAGTTGTTTTCAGATTAGCCACACGTATCGCGTTACTATGGGAACCCATCGCTGCGGTTAACACCACCTCCTCGGTAAAAATTTAACCATTAACCGGAGACCACAGGTGAGCAGTAAAATTAACCGTTTTCGCTAATAACAGCAGCGTGCGGTTTCTTTGATAACTCCTCTCCCCCATTGTCTTCTGAGAAGCTATAAAGTTTCTATCGAGGCAACTGACCACTTGCGTGAATATAATTTTCTTCGAATAGCCAATGTGTGTAAAATGTAAATGGCCATTGTAAATAGATAATTTGATACACAATGTAGACGGACAATATGCACGAGACGACATTTAAATTTTATTAACCTGGCCGTGCCGGTGGGGTCTATTTTGCATATTAAATGAATATCCGTAACATTTATTTCTTTGTTTTAAATTTCACGCCTTATTTTTTTCAATGTCCGCCATATATAATGTTTGTTTTTTGCCTGTGTTGACCTTTTACACGTGTCCGCTTCACTTGACCTTTTGTTCATGTCCGTCATTTAATCAATTTGACATAATTTCATTAGAGTTTTGTCTTGAATATACAATCTGTATTATCTATAATAGATCAGTGGTCGTCAACCTCGTCTCCGCCGCCCATTTGTGGGCGATTCAAGCATACACGGTGGGCTGTGGGATTTTTGTCGATTGTTACAAATACACCTTATCCTATATTACACGATAAATTGGTTCTTGTAATGGACACGTAAAATAAAACCACTATCTTATGTAAATTCGATACAAATTTAGTTAAAAAATATAAAATAAAATCTTTTTTATTTTTTTTACACAACAATAAGTGTAAAGCAATATAAATTACAGTAAGTTCTCGACTTATGCGGTTAATTGGTTCCGAATATTTTCGCGAAGTTAAAAAATCGCGAAGATCCAAGGAAGGAACAAAATCTAGTATTTTTGGTAAAAAATATGTTTTAGTTTCATAGGATAGGTGAAAGTAAAATACATCTATATATAAAGAGCCAAGAAAATTTTATTTATTGCACATATTTATTGGACATATTGCATAGAATCTACATACAGATATTGATGGATGAATTCCTTCAAGTATCGGTCCAGTGTTAATTGTCTTTTAGCCCTTTTCTTTTCTTTATAAATAAAATGGTAGCATACAATATTGTAACTTTTACAGATTATTCAGGATCATATTTAAATAATCACCTAAGATTGCAGTTTCAAATTTATTGGGTTGTTCCCTACTTCTGAAAAATACTTTTTTCGCCAGTCTTCAAATTTCATAAATACATCGTTGCTCATTTCAGCTGAACGACTGTTCAGCAAACGTTATACAATGTTCAAATTGCATGTTTAACAACCTAACGAAATCATCTTCATCTGGATTTGAATTTAGTTCTTTCGTCAGTTCAACAATATTTGTTTACCTGTTGAAAAAAATTACGACAAACCCAGTCCTCAAAAATTTCTCGAGTCATTCATGCTCTTCGGTTAGATTTCCAAATGACAGATACTGATGTTTTAGGAACATTCTCTAGAGCTCTTGAGGTTTTGCTGAGCAGCATTTCCACCAAGTAAAAGTGTTAGCCTATCTTTAGAGACCTTAAACCCCGCCAAAGATTTTTCTTGTTGGGATATGTATGACCGATCTGGCATTTTTTTCCAATATAGGTCCGTTTCGTCCCATTTAAAAAATAGTTGTAGTAGGTAATCCTGATTCTTTATTATTTCTGTAAGACTCTTGATAATTTTTTTAGCTCCCTCCGTGTCTGCAGTTATCAGCACTATAACCATTTTTCGGTCCAGTGTTAATTGTCTTTTAGCCCTCTTGTCGTGTAGCATACAATATCATTATTCAATGCTTTTATAACTTCTTGTTTTTTAAAAATCACCTAAGTCCGAAATCGCGTAAGCCGAGGATTAACTGTATTTTAAATATTGGGATATTTTTCACAAAATTGTTAAGGGTATTGTTTTTAGTAGGTTTTAATTTAATTCCATCCACGTGACCTGGTCATCCATTAAAAAAAATGATATACAATACGTGCGGCGTCCTCAGCCGTCTCCTGATGCGGAAGACGCTGCTCCCATCATGACCATGTCCATGTATGGTGACCAGATAGTCGCATATGGCGAGCCTGGTGTTTGGTTCCCGTTGTCTCTGTGACCAAATACGTCGCTAGTACTCACGGTTTGAACATTGATTTATACCACCGATACATTTATTTTTCGTCTGTAATGATTGTAATGATGCGAAAAACGCACAAAAAATATATATATATATATGTATTAAAAAAATATTTCAAAAATCTCGTTAACGACCCAGGTAATATCATACCCGATCATTACATATGGATGAAGACATTATCTCTCGCTGCCGATTCGTACATTACCCCATTTGGTCATCCCCGAGTTGGTCGATTTTTTCTCGATGTGTCACAAAAAAATGACGAGCAAAACACACACGCCGGCGTCGCAGCTGCAAACTCGAATTGATGCAAAATGCCGTGCACTTCCAAATTTGGTGGCAATTACACATTTAAGGAGTTCGATATAATCTGATCGGGCAACTGTTGCGCTCGTCTGCATCGCTAGTCCTTATATAGCGCTGAAAGATTGCTTACATTTCAATCGATAATAGCCGCGACGAAGATCGATCTGGATCGATGTATCCAAATTTTGGCCCGACGTGTTTTCAGGCGGCTATTAAAAAAAAATGATATCCAGTTTTCATAAATATTCAATATTTTGTGATAGGTACAAGACGGGGAATGTTAAATGCACACAATCCAGTGCAAATTCTTGAGGTTTAAAATAAACAATTCAGAACACGCTGTTTAATCATTAAACTATGAAGAAAATTAAACATTATGCAATTAATAAAAATAATTGTTTCTTATAGAGAGAGCAAAACTGCACGCTTAGGTAGGCCTGGACCATGTTTATCGTATATCGAAAACGACTTGAAGAACGAACCCATCACATTCTCTATAAATGATTTATAGGGTGATGCGAAGAAGTAATGGATGGATGAAGCTGAAAGTTATAGTTAACGTAAAGTTGAAAGGAGAAGAATAAAACAGAAATGGCCTAGGTGTCTATCAAATAATATTTAAAGATAATAAATATAAATAAGGACGTTTTAATTAAAAAATGACATTAATCTTCAACAGATTATCTCTTTACAAGACTGCAAAGTCTTCCAATTATAAAGTGTTCCAATATTGGACCATTTTGGTTTTTTATCACCACTCCAATACCCATTGACGAATATAAATTAAGATTTCATTAGTCGATAACTGGCAAGGGGGAGGAGCGTCTGGTGCAGTAATCCAAGTCGTCCGAAGGGGGTCTATCAGAGACACTAAGCATTTCAAGTCAAGATATTGATGAATTCTTGGCAAATCGTACCGGATGCGAGCGAGAAAAAATATCGCCCCCTTGGCAACAGAATTTAATATTGGTGTCTTTATTTTTTTTTCGCAATTGCGGACAATAAAGGTCAATGATTATTTATAATATTTATTCTTTAGATTTTTTAGACAAATACAAGAAAATGACACATAGGATTTATATAAAAAGAGTTATTCGAGGAAAATCAAAAGCTTTGGGTCCCCAATAGATCCCAAGTGCCGATGACACGGTTAGGTTAAAATATAAATGTCACCTGACAAGTAAGTTTAGGCATTTTTTTATATAAAGGTAATATTAATTGTAATTATTATTGTTGTAGATTCGTTAAATTTGTTAGTTGTTTTGTAATAACTGTTTTAGTTTTCTAACTTTTTTATCGGAAAATTATGAAAAACTCGTGTAAATATAAATGTTAAGAAAATCATCATACATCATTATTAGAGACACGTATTTTAGCATCTATTTTTTTTAAAAAATAGCATTTAAAATGACAAAATTTAGCATCTATTTAGCGTTTATTTCTTAATTACGAATTTGAAGTTAAAAAGTCTAATTTATACATAATTTTTTAAACGATATACAATATATTGATATAAAAACATTTGAAATTAAATAGAAATACAAGAATACACCGATTAAAAATTATATAATGATCGAGCAAGTTTCTATTGATGTTGTTAACAAATGTAAGTTTCTTATTACCGATATCGTTTCATCAATTTGGAAATTTCATCTACTTCCAGCCACATGCGGGTTGAACAGATGATTTAAAGTTCTATAAAACATACCTGTTTCATTTAGAGAATAAATGTGACTCGTTTTAATAAACTTCTCCTTTACGGGAAACTGAATGAATATCTATTGATTCTAGTTTGGTGTGTCTGTCTGTTCTGCAAGAAGTAGCTTCTGGCTCTATATAAAATGCCACCTATACTTTAACCAAGTATGTGGCATCATATTCAAAAATTCGCAATTATATCGCATTTATCGCTTCTATCGCTTCTATGTCGCATTTATCGCAAAATGCGATAATCACGTATCTCTAATCATTATGTTTAGTTTAAAATATCATAATTTCGTAAAAGTAGGAATAAAATGTTATAAATTGTTGTAGAAAATAAACCTTTAAAAAAAATAAAGACATTTAAGAAAATTTAGAAAATAATCATTTGGAGCTGAACCATAAAACCGAAAAAAATATTATTGTTACTTTTTGCAGAACAAAAACCGGAACGGAAAAAGTAACAGTTCGAAGCCTTGATTTTTTTAATACGTCGTAATAGAACTGTGTTCGTTTTCGTCCCAAAATTCACTCCGTAATTTCCAATTTTTGGCTTTCAAACTTTTTCAACGACCAAAAATCAAATGAATGTCAGGATACTTCAGTGACAAATGTACCAAGAAAACATGAAAATCTTTTTTTAAATTGATTTGATTTTAAAAAATCTGGTTCTGATTCATTAAATATTTTATTTGAGCCCTAAATAAGGAATGACTGGAACCGATCTCTCAGATGGAAATAATCTGGTTCGTATCCCCCGTAGAAATATGTGTATACAAACATTTTTCAAAAAGATGCTAAAACACTAAATGTCTTATTTTTTTTAAACAATCTCTACTTTTATTTAATCTCTTTTGAAATTTTGTTTAGAAACTTGATCCTGAAAAATCATACTATGCCTTATTATCCGGTTAGGTCTTATTCTCAGGGATTTTCGGTATCATTAACTGCATTACAATTATTTTCAGTCAAAATTTGGCATATCAATGAGTAACGTATATTTATATTTTGCTCATGCATATGATTACATATATCAAATAAGATGAATTATTCATTTAGATATGCTTTTATAACCATATTATGAAGAAAAAAAGCTCCTCCCTCTAAATATGCAATCTTTTTCTGGTTGTCGCGTTAACCGTGGCGCAGATTCAATTATTACAGCAACGTATCCTTATATTAGCCTGAGGTTAACAAGCCATTACCCACGTTTTCCCACCAACTTCAAAGTGGAGTGTCGGCGAGCACGTGTTTTTTTCAGGAAACGAGTCTGCACGAGCAGCCCAAGGCTGACTATACATTTAGGTGACTATAATTGGCTGTAGGAAATCTTAAATTGTTACCTTCCACAATCTGATGATCGGCACCGTGACATGCAGCGATTTCAACCAATTCTGTCATAAATTTATAAACATATACGAAAAAAATGCACTATATCAATGTATACAAACAAAATAAAATGAATTCAGGTGAAGTAACTGGTCCACACTGGACTAGACATAATTAATTGCCTTACGTCTACTGTGGAGCTTCTGTTTTTTTTTCTTTATGCTTCGCGCCTTAAACGGTTGTTGCGGCAGTTGATCTCTTTATGGCGGATCGGTGCTCGGATCCATTTCGATATTTCGCCTCGACGTTGAATTTATTAATGATTCAATAAACATGCCGATTTTTTCTAGCCCAATAAACATGTCCGTTTGAATTTAAATTAAATTAATAACCGAATTTATTACTGTCTCATTTGGCCGGATACTTTTATGGAATCGTAAAGTATTCGCTTGTTATTAATTAACAAATATATTGCGCTTATTAATCTTAATTTTGAAATTGAATTGCGCGAACACAATTTGTAATTTCGCCGATGACGTTACATACTTATATCCGGTTCGGTTGAAAATCGTGTGTTAGCCCACGCCGCCGATACAATACTAATCGCTCGGCCATATTGTCATCCGTAACAAAAGCGCCGTTCCATTAATAATAATATACATTCCATATAAAATGGATCGTGTTGTATCAACATGTGGAAAAGACCAACAATCATGACCATACGCCCAAACAATTCCTTTTTGAATAGCCGTGGAAAGCTCACACATGGGCCGCAGATAAAAAGATCATCTCAGGCGTCACACCTGAGAACGCTGAACATTTGAATATCAAACCGTTTTGATCCTTATGCGCAATATACAAAACGTATATAATCGTTTGCATCGTGATTTGTGACATGTTACCTTTTGCGGACCATTTCCATCGAATGCAGGTGTTCAGCCGACATTGTGTCGCCGAAGCTCTAAGGCCAAACGTGATATTCACGGAGCTGGCGAGACCGGGTTTAGCGCCGGTGTACGCAGAGCTGACCGCGCGGTTTAGCGCCGTCGGGCCGCGTCCGCGAATAACGCGGGCGAGTCCTCTTGTTCTGGTATTGAGCAAAAGCGGCCGACGAGGTCGCCAGACGCCGCCGAGCGCTTCTCAACCATTGCGAATGTCTTCATTCCGCGTCTTCGGAGCCCGTCTCTATAAGGAGATGTTGCCAATTTTAATTATGCACACCTGATATACATATTTCGCGGTTACCGCCGGGGCAACTGCATAAATTTGGTTGGCAAACGCCGAAAATGAGGCAAAAGTCGGGCGCGCCTCGCGCAGATTGGGCAGTGTTTCAAAAAATAAAAGCGAATAAATAAGATCAACCCATGCTTCTCAAACTATTGATTTTTACTTGCAAAATTAGTTATTTTATGTTTTTTATTAACCAGTGTTGTAGTAGTCGGATAAGTGTCCGATGAAAACTATGAAACAGGGATTTTTTTATAACATTGGCCAAGGGGTATGTAAGAGGAAGACACCCATTACCTCCGCATGTTTTATAGAAATATCTATGTAGGTAGTTTGGTGCGTTGGAATTAATTAACTTAATGCTATCTATCCCATGTTCAATAAATAATAATAAACAAATAATATAAATTTAAATCCGACTGAAGTAATATTAAAAAAATAACCAGTGTCGTGGATTGACACTAGGGTGAATATTAGTGTGAGAGACTCATTCCCCTTGTATCCTTAGAATCTTTATCGAAACCCTATATGCGTTAATGTCGCTTTGGAATCATTATGTTATGCCATTCATCCATCGTAATCAAATAAATAAATACATTTGCAAAGATCTAAAACTGACAGTTGTGAAGGTTGTGTTATTCTCTCCGTACTCGTCATTGATAAATTTGCCTCCGCCCTTCAGGACACTCCAAGAAAAGCAGTAATTAGCTGTGAATTCCAGGCACGCGTTGATTTGCTAGTCTCACAGAGGGACAGATCCCTCAGTAGGCTGGCAAACCAAACACGAACATCTTCTAAGCTAAAGAACTAGAAAGGTATCCTACAATTTACCTTTGGGTTAATCTTCTTCTTTCGTGCTGTGTGCGCTAACAGATGTTGGCGATCATGGAGGTTACTGTTGTCCTGTACATTGCTGCCCTGAACAAAAGGGTGGCATCTCTCTCATATATCTCGTATAGATGTCGCCCTAGCCTTCTCAATTCGACATTTCACCTCTGTATTCTGGTTCCAGCTCTTATCTAGATTACAGTCCAGATATGTAAATGTTGACCTAGTTCAAGATAATCATATCTCTACCATATCGTTGGCAACGGAAATAATAAGAAGTATTTCTTTCCAGACTCCCGTCAAGAAGTATTGAGACTAAGCAAGCATACTATCTCACAGTGCCCCAGAGAGGTTTTCCGTTTTATAAGCCCTACTGGGGCGTCTTCGCGTGTATGCGGTTTTTTGTAAAGAGGTTTCCTTCTTTTGGCCGTGACGAATAACTTCGACAGCGAGAGAAATTGGAAACTAGATTCTGATATCAATATTTAGTTCATCTAGCCGTAAGGCTGCCTCTTTATTGTTTTTTTGTAGGGCGAGAATACTTCCGATAAATATACTTAGGGGGCAATTATGAACAATATTTCGGTGCTCCGCAGTTAAAGCCACTGACATAATATTTCTAAAGTTTTAGTTATCTTTCTTGCCATATATTTTTAGTCTAAATCTTTGACTGGGGTTATGAATCTTACTAATTATCTTCAGTAAGTTTTTTTTACTAAATAAACATAAACATTGAATAGAATAGAACGTAACATTATAGAAAATAAAATTTGGACTTTCAGTCAACATATTTCGTTTCAACAGTTTCAATGCATATTTTTATGGATGCATATCTGGAAAAACCACACGGAATATATATATTTGTCTGATATCTTCGTAAAACAAAAATATATAATTAATTTGAAGAAAATTTAATTATAAATAATTATTTTATCATTTTTATGTATGTTGCTGGCATTAACTCTCATGGTTACTGTGGTTACACGTAACTGATTCCTGATAACACTTGGATGACCTCTGTGGAATTTTGTGTGACAAAATTCTTAACAAAATAATGTTATAGAATATGATTTTTATTCTCATGTATAATTTAATCCATAATAATTTGTGATACATTAAAAGTGCTTAGGGAGAAAATAAATTTTCATAACGTAACGTATGTGGAAAATGGAAGAAAAAGGAAACCGATACACTTTTTGAATGATGCATACGATCCAGATCCGTGTAAAAAAGATACTCAAGTTGACTTAATTTGAATTATTTTTTTAATAAAAATAGCAATAAACGCTTTCGTTTACGTAGGGGTTGCGAAAAATTATTCATCTTGAGAAATTTATTTTATTTTTCAAAAACATTTCATAATACGGTTGATGATTAGTAACATTTTTTTGTAAAATACGCTTTATATAACACAATTTAAAAAAAAATGTTTATTTGTAAGAATAATACTGCGCATATAAGCTCAGTAATAATAGGAAAGATGGAAAGAATTTTGCAATAACAAAAACATACCTATAGATCATCACAATTTTCTTGCAAGTAAAGGATCCTACAAAATATAAAAATTCAAGTAGAACTTATGTAGCCTGACATAAAATCTTCCAAAAAATTTACTTCAGACTTCGCCGAAATTATAAACACTCACAAACGATCTCGAAAAAGAGTCGAAGTTATTCAAGTTTTTTCAATAAATATGTAAATATATATTTTGTCGATTGTTTCAAACCTCGCATAACACGGTTTTGTATTACATAACGGTTTTGTGGAGCCATATGACCGTGTTATACGAGGCCAAGGTGTATAAACATAATCCTGTATATTTTATGACAGATCTATGAATTAACATTTTGTTTTGAATTGGATCTTAATCTTCTTCTTTATCAAAGTAGCGGTTTATTTTCACGATACGCAATGTAATGGTGCAAAAAATGGCAGTTGTTTTACACGTTGTTCTCATCATTCTTTTTGATAATGCCGCCATTTTTTTTTGCGATGCATTTTTTTTCAACGCAGCAGTTCAATCATCGAATGATGGGTGGCGTGTCCGAAATGTGGGCATTGTTTGTTGAAACAAGTCGGAATTCGGGCCTGGTGTTTAATTACACAAAAGCCGTTGGTGCTAACTAGCCGGCCATTACGGTCAGCAAAGATTGACACACGCGCTCCATTATATTTAGATAATTATATTTAGATAAGTGAGTACGATCTGTCACACAGAATGTATCTTACACTTCCTATTCTGTACGGTGATTGATGACTTTCAGACACGCGACGACCCACAAAAGATGGCTCGCGGAATGCGGCCTGGACACTCGATGGACGATAGTTGAAAAGAAAAAAAAATGGATCTGAGTGAAATGTCACATGCAGGAAGCTGCGAAGATTAGCGCTCGAGACATGCGACCTTACAATGTAGCCGTCATTACAGTCGAAGACGCGGTAATTGCAGCAGCGCGTGATTAGTGACTGCATGACATTGGTAGCGACGTGTTATTTAACACGTTTCAGCAAAATGCCTCGCTCAATTACATTGATAATTATCATGTGTAAAAGACGCTTAATCAATTTTCTAATTATAGATGCAATTATATGGAAATCTTGAAAACTGCATATATTTACACGCATTCAGTCTGCACGTGGTATTCAGCGTTCGCTACGAATAAAAATGACGTTCTCGTACATAATTATTATGATAAAATAGATATCTATAATTACAATGAGTAAATATCGCCCAGAACTATTAGATTTATTGCTGTTTCAATAGAAAATTCGATGCTATCTCTTGATTAAATCCAGTGCAGTGGCCTTTAAGTTTATGGATCGCGACCCACTAGTCCCACCCACGATACACTTAGCCACATTTTTTTTTATTTAACACTCCATAATTATAAAATCAATTGAGTAATACTTTCCCAATCTTGTTTGTTTGTCGTGTGTTTACGTTTTAGTTTTCCCCAGTCGCGATGATGTTTCAATTATTGTCTCCAGCGCCGATTGCGAATGCAAATGAGCGCATTGGCAGTCTGCGCACACACCATATCCACCACCATGCGAATGGCAGAGGTAGACGAGAGGTAAGTAAGGTAATAGTAATACGGATAGTGGTTGAATGGGCCGGATAGAAAGTTGCAGGTGTCACCGGTGGCGCCGTGCGGCCGAGCGCATTAGCTCGCACGACGACTGACTGATTGCCTCAACTAATTTGAATTCTTTGGAAATTCTAACAGACCTCTCGAACAAATTACAGACCACTGCCGGCCATTACTGTTCTGTTGGACAAACAGTGGCCGACTCGCGAGCCGTTGTCTACAAAATTCCATGTTAATCCGAGCCGCCGTGCCTCGAGTGCACGACAGTGCTCGAATTAGCAATGCACCGATACAACTTGATCGATTAACTGTATCTATATATTTCTTATAAAATAATATAAGATTTTTTAAATTATGTACTGTTTTCGGACTCAAATTAAATATAAATTAATTGTATTCATATAAAACAACAATCTGTTATGATAATGTGTGTTAATCGCGATTAAGTCAAGTTATTACTTGGATAGTTTGTTATCCCTCCGGCAAAATCAATGAATTCTAGAAGTTCTTTATGACACTGAGCAGGTGGGAACGCAAGTGTGAATAACCTGTTACCACCCCCGCATATTTAAAATAAAAATCAATTAAGCATTCATATGGATAGATGATGCTTTTGAATTAACTGTTATTACATCTATCCATTGTCAAATAAATAAAATATTCCCTTATAAATATATTTGTATTTTTTCAAAAATCATCATTATTTGCCAGTCACGAGACACTCACTGCTGAGCGTATGGGCCTTGTCAGACTCCCTTTTCGTATCCATACCGCGGAAATCCAATCCGTCTTGGTATGCGGTTTTTTGTAAAAAGTTTCCCTTTCTTGGCCATTGCTGGCATTGGACGTGTATCCTCTACCCTGATGGTAACGGATTTTACCTTCCCGACTGTTTGGGTTTGTCCAGAATTAGTTTTTCTCTTCTCTAGGCGTTATCTGCTTTAAACGAGTCACAAGTGACAAGTAGCGAGCGACCCCATACATACATATACAGTAAACCCCCCTATACGAGGGACGTTGGAAGGGGTTAAGGTTTTTCAATTTTATTTTTTGATTTGAGGTAAATCAGTAAATCAACATTTTCATTTTTCATTTTTTTTAATTTATACTTGTTAACTAGCGCAAATGACATGACTCGCGCGATGAGCGATATCCTTTCGT
>JAGXCT010035709.1:18129-67716 GCA_022495035.1 Philopotamus ludificatus | reverse complement strand
GCCTAACTTTCTAAAGCGTTTTTTTTCTATAGCGTGGTCCCTATCTGAACGTTATTGAAGGGTTGACTGTATATATATATATTTGCAGATATAGACGACACGCTTTCAGTAAATATTCAAAAACAATCATTATTGAACTTTGAGGTGTATCTTGTATTTATTGCATCTTTAAATATATATTATTATTATCCAACCTTAATTAACCAAAATGAACACCGGCACACTTTATCATAATTATGTTGGAGATTAAACTTTGATAAAAAAAGCAGCATTCAATGTCTGATTAATAAGAATGGTCAGATATCATGTAAAACATTTTCTAAATAAATCTGTTTATACACAAACTGATCTAAAACATTTATTAAATGTGCCCTTAATATTTAATTATATATTTCAGAACACAGCGTGAGCACCGTTCTTCCTTTGGTGGGATTACAAGTATGGCGTGGAGCTCTCCTCTTGGCAGATTTGGCAATGCACTTAGGAAATACCGGCAAATTAAATGACACCGTTCTTCTGGAGCTAGGTGCAGGCACAGGTTTATCATCATTCGTTGCTGCAATGTATGCCAAAAAAATTATATGCACCGGTGAGATATTCAAATCATATATTGTATAATCATATATTTTGTTTAATATTTAATATTCTGTTTTTTCGTTAGACGTTAATATGGGCGGAATATTAGATTTGATTCGTCTCAATTTAGATAGAAATAAAAACATAATCAAATCCGAGTTTTTAGTAAAAGAGCTTGATTTTACAAAAGAATTTTCTAGTGAAATTAATGATGAATTGTCGTCGGTAAACATGATATTTGCTGCAGATGGTAAATATACAATAAAATATCTTGTTTATTCTATTATGTAAATAATCAAATGTGCATGTTTTCAGTTATATATGATGACAGATTGACTGAATCATTTGTGAACATATTGGAGAGTTTGATTAATACGCCTCCTGGTAAAACGGTGATCATTGCCCTCGAAAAGCGATATGTGTTCACTGTCGCCGACTTGGAATCCGTCGCACCGTGTTATGAGACATTCCTCACGTTATTAGACAAGATTAAATATAAAAATTTGAATCGCAAATGGACGGTGCAAAATATTCCGATAGATTTTCCACAGTTTTTCAAGTACGACAGGGTCAAAGAGTTGGTTATGTGGAAAATTAGCTCGGAATAAAATAAATCGTTTCAAATAAACCAATTATATGAATGTATTAACGGTATTATTTTATAATGCCTTTCAAATATATTGTATTCATCTGAGTTCACGAAGATGATCTCGGATGAATCGACGAAATAAATAAATAAATAATTTATTGTTTTCAATACTTAATTCATTTACCTTTGATCAATACACATACATCTTTTCTTGGAAATGTAGTTTATTTTTTTTTGGTCATAATTCACAGATCCAGGTCTGTATTTGTTTTTAGCTTAATCGATCAAAAATCGATTTAGAGTCAGACTCGACATAGGACAGATTAGCAAAAGGTTAAGTTTCAAATTGTACATGAGGGTCAACTATAGAGTTAACAGATATATTTATTATAAATTTGCATTGTTTGTGGTTAAAAAAATATAGATAAAAAAGACAATGATAAAGATGAACTCCCAAGGAGATATAAATGGCTTAAAGTGAGTGAACGAGAATTTGTAAATACTTTGCAAAATTGTATAGTTACTATTAAACACTTATCAATAGATAAATAAAAATCATTCATTGCATAAAGTAAGGCCTCGTTTAGTGTTTTCTCCATTAACGTAGATTCGATAATGCGTTTTATTCAGAGCATTGACTTCTAAGAATGCATCCTATGCGCTAAACGAGGCCTTATCATACATACAATTTTAAATTTGTTTTAATTCGGACTAAATTTTTAAAGGCACCTTCTGTATGGTTTACCAAATAATCAATAAAATCATCGATACGATGTAAAACAACAGTTAAAATACATACTACGTTTATTTTACATTATTGAAATTAATAACCGTGTCCATTAAAGATTTATATCATGTTATTAATTTATATTTGGTATATAAGCTCAAAACATGAACTTTCGCAATCACAACTGCGACACGTTTACAAATAACGTATTACCATTTTAGAATGTCTAAAATTTCGTCAGAACTTTATACTGATTTGATAAACATCCCGAAGAAAACATCATCGCAACCTAATAGTAAATACAATGAAGTAAATATTCTTTAATAAATTTTTTTAATTAGCACAATATTTGTGATTTTCAGATGTTATTTCAGTGTTCAATTTCACGTATCCAGTCAACGAAAATGCCGAAGATAAACATTTCAACGACAAGATCAGCAAAGGCGTAATCGAAATAGGTTGTTAAATCGATTTATTATTAATGCATTTATTATAAATTAAATAAAAGACGTTTATCATTTTTAAGAACACATATTGACCACTCCAAATAAATATTTGGGTCTACAAATATGGCACTCGGGTCTACTACTCACCGATTATGTTTTACATCTGGGTAATAACGGTTATTTAAGAAATGCGAATGTGCTCGAAATAGGATCCGGCACTGGTTTGACGTCGATTGTAGCCGGAATGTTTGCAAAAAACGTTGTTTGTACAGGTAAATATATTTTTTACTTAAGCGAGATATTTTATATAAAGGGAGACCGAAAAGCAATCAAACTTTCTTCGATGAGCTCATTTACAGTTTGTTTGTGTCGAGACACGGTCCCGCAAACATGTAAGTTTTATTATTACGTTATAGCTGAGGTTGGAAATTTTATTTTTCGGTTTAAATTTTTTTTTCTACTAAGGGGAAAAGTTGGGAAGGCCAACAATAGAAGAAACACACTTACGTCATTGTATGCTATTTTTGTTTGATCAAGGAATGAAGGCAATCGAAGCAATTAAAAAAGTTACCGATACTTACGGGAATATTCTGAAACTAAACAAACGTCATCGGTGGTTTAAAAAGTTTAAAAATAGAAATGGGAATCTTAAAGATGTCGCTGTAAAGAACGACCCCAAAAATTAGTTGATGATATCCTGAAGGCGATGGTTAATTCAGATCCTCGTCAAACAAATGAGGAATTATCATTGAAGTATCATATTCGTCGCATAGAAAAATTGTACAGGCATTAAGAGAAGCTCTACAGAAATCACACACCAAACTCACCTCCATTCAGGTCTGGGCTCTGGCCAACCAGGGGAAAAGAGGACCCCGCAGTGGTCGAGAGCAACCACACACCACGGCCCGCGAGTACTGGCCACAATAGGCGTGTTTATCAGTGACACAGCGTGCAGTCGATTCCCTTCCCGCCCGACTCCGGCCCCGCATCACGAAGCTTGCGATCGGGCCGAATTGTGCGGGTTTGCCACTCCCGCACACTCCATCCCTTACAGGGTTCCCACTCCTGACGGGTGGGGACTCTCGCCAAGGATCCCTTGTTAGTTTCGGGTGACGAAGAAGCCGTGGTAGCCTGCCTGGCAAGGTTGACCCGCGGGTGCTGCCCCGGGGGCGGTCTCGCTCTAGGGGACGCCCCCACCGGTACCCGCTACCGTACTCGCATCTAGCACGGCGAGGTCAGGGACCATTGAAACCACCCCAAAGCTACCTATGATAATGGCTTCGCTAGATAAATTGTAAAGGGAAGGAATTTGGGTTACTCGTGAATTGACGGAGACGGCACTCGATCAACGGCGTACCATCTGTGCATTTCTTTTGTCTCGGTATGAAGCCGATCCGTTTTTGCGGCGAATTGTAACTGGAGATGAAAAGTGGGTGCTATACAATAATCCTGTACAAAAAACACAATGACTTTCTTCCAGAGAAGTGCCTGTTCAGACCCCTTGACTATCACTAACAATAAAAAAGGTCCTTGCTTGTGTGGTGGGATTTTTCTGGAATTATACACTATGAATTGCTTAAACCTGGTCATCCGTTACGGTGACAGTGTATTGCGAACAACTCGAACGAATGAAACATGGGCTCTTTACGCTGGCAAAAAGTGTTAAAAAATGATGGAAACTATTTTGTTGATTAGTATTTAAGATTTTTTTAATAAATAAATGTTTTTTGCCAGCAGAAAAAAAGTTTGATTACTTTTTGGCCCCCTAATATTTTACGAATAATTTTCTTTCAGATATCAATGATGAAACAATGCTAGGGATGATAAGGAGCAACTACAACTTAAATAAAAAAAATATCAAAGCCAAGTTTGTGGTAAAACCGTTTGATGTCACTAAAAGTATCGAGAGCGATATCAACGTCGAATTATCATCAATCGACATAATATTAATTGCAGATGGTATGTTTTAAATAATATAATTATTTAAATTTAAGCAATTATATTAATTTACATATTTCGATTTTGTTTAGTTATATTTTCGGAAGAATTGACAGCATCATTAATGAGTACACTTACGAATTTACTGAATATAGCTCCGACTAAAACAATCTATATGGCATTGCACAAAAGGAATTTATTCGTAACGAGCTATAATGCATTTATAAAATTAATCAACGATATGAAAAAACAAAATTTATTCACATTAACGAAACTCCCGATTGATTTCCCGAAATGTTTTAATTATGAGAGAATAAACGATTTGGAACTGTGGAAGCTAAGCCCTAAGAAAAAGTAAATCTCATAGTTATCTTATGAACATATTATATGTTATTATAATACATAATCACATTTTATGCTAGAAATTATTAAAATAAAGTTATTAAACAGAGCATATCTTCATAATTGAAAAGTTTGGTCAATAAATATGTGGAATTTTCGAATTTACGGTTTGCAGCAGCTAAATGATTGTAGTTAAATACAAAATTAAAAAAAACGCATTTTATTTTTTTGTGCTATAGTTGTACATCTAAAAAAAATTAATAACAAAATACAATACATTAAAAAACAGTGGACACACAAATTATGAGCGTACACTATGTACTCGCGTAAATAGAGCACAGTAACTATAAAATGTAGTGTTCTCATACATATATTAATATTATTTTGTATAAAGGCAGTGTTATGAAATTTCGAACATTTCTCTAAAATAACGCAAAGATGTCATACAAATACAGTAAAAAATACTATGTCTATATAATAAAAAAAAGTAAATAACCTTTTCTCGCGTAAAATTCAACTTCAATTTATTCGCCGATAACGCTAAACAATATAAAATATTAGATTGCAGACAAATTTATGACAATCGTGAATACTATTCGGTTGAAAAAATTAAATTCCGCTCATTATCGTTATGTACCGAGTATAAAAATACAATATTTAATTCATTCACAGACCTGCCCGAAGGCTAATGCAAGTTATGCCAATCACTACATTTGACTACAGAGCAAATCTAGCTCAGAATAAGTAACTGGTACAATTTATTAAATATATCACTTTAACAAATTTATTTATTAAACATATAATATAAAATTTTATAATGTAATTTTTAGATCGACTGATCTGCACAATTATATTACCTTATAAACTTATTATAAAGTTATAAAAAATATACTAAAATACAGCATTATATTTGAATCATTCATATAAAATGTACATTTTATTTAAATATCTTCAGAATTATATGAATATATGAGACGACATTAAATATACGTACGAACAAAAAAAAATTAATACAGTTTACTCTCGATTATCTGGAAAGCCATGATGTATTTATGGATTTTATTGCTTCAAATATTTTTTCACACTCTTATGTAAATGTAGGCATTTATTTGCTTTTCTATGCTTTACCATTTCTTGAAGAATGTGGATCTATTGCAACTAACAATACAGTCAGCCTCCTCTAAATTGCTTCTTTCTACAAAGTGCTAATATTTTTGAGGTCAAATTACATATTTCGTAAATATATAATACATTGCTCAGCGAAATAAAGGTCAATACTCTTTGGTTGACAAGTCATTTTGTAGAAAATGAAAAGAGGGCTGACTGTATTCGCAATATCATAGAGGTCCGGATGTGTCAGACAGTTTCAGAAGTTTTTGACAGAAGTTGAAAACGGCCGTAGAAGTGGAAGAGCGAAAATTTTCAATCAAGACATTTTGAATGCCGAAGTTGTAAATCAAACTACAACCGTTCAAGAAAAAGGAGACAAGGAAAATGGACGCTGCAAAAATAGAGCAGAGACAATAACACAACACGCAATGAACTCTTAGAACAGGGATAGAAAGAACCGTTTTTACATAATCTGACAACTGGAGAAGGAAAATGGATACTTTTTTTTATCGACGATGAAAAAAAATAACGGCTGTCTCGAGGCCAGGTACTAAAAACAACCCGAAGGCTGGCAGGCATTGACACCAATAAAACTGTTGCTACTGGGTGGTGAAACTGGTTGTTTTAGAGCCATCGTGACGGATTGCTTAATAAAACACCATTACCATACTGGCCTTCTTAAATCAATTTGTAACAAGAGTTTTAAGATACCGGATAGAATACTTAAATGACAAAAAATAAAGTCAGTAACAGTCGTTTGATCGTCGAGGAAAATTTTACTTTTTTTTGTATTCTAATGATTCTGAGGCGAGTGAAACGTCTGAAATGTATGAGTAAATGGAAAATTTACAAGGTTTTCAAAATATCGATAAAGGAAATATTGAGAAATTGTTAAAATTTGATTTATGTGATTCGGGTTTTCAATGCGGATATTATTACCAATCTCAGTCAACCAAGAGAGAAAGAGAATAAGGATGCAAATAAGGAAAAAATAATCAATCGTACAAGTCATGGCACGGCATGGACTTCTGTAGACACTTTATTGGAGTACACCTATCCCTCGCTTAACACGGTTTCGCTTTAACACGGTTTCAGTTTTGTTAAAATTTTCGATTAAATCTTGTTTGTAGATCGCAGCATTAGCCAAGGCGGGAATTTCCAAGAATAACGGTTAGGGTATATCTGGACGACAACTGTCCATTTTTAATGTAAAAAACAAGGGTCCCCATGAAATAAATATCTTTTTTCTATGTACATAATGTTTCAATAAATTTTCAGTTCTATTTACCTATTTCTAAAATAGAACCCACCTTTTCTTTTTCATACATTTGTTAGTCTCGCTTAACACGGTTTCGTTTAACACGGTGCTCTAGCAGAACGTATCTTTCGTGTTAAGCGAGGGATGGGTGTATAGTAGTGACCAATAGGGATTCGAATGTAAGGATATAATGGCTTTAGAAAATTATTGTAAACATTCTTGTAAGCAAACAAAAATCACAAATTTTCTTACAAAGTATTAATCATGTTAAAATAAAAGTCTGCTTTGGAAATGTATGTATAATTGTATTTTTAAACGAAATGAAAATTAATAGTTCGGATAATCCATGGGGCACCTCCCCACCATTAGATCGGATAATCGGGAGTATACTGTATTCTCAAAATTTGCGTTATTTCCATTACTATCTGATTAATGATTGCTCCTGAATTATTTTAATATACCGACCGCATGTTTTTATGTTAATCATTTATTTTTGGCAATTTACTCATTCAATGTAACTTTCTTATTGATTGCCAATTCTTTTCATTTAAAAAATTATGTTTTTTTTTGACCAGCAAAGTTGTACGTATCTGAGAATGCCACGTTGACATCTGCGATCGGTAAAGTGATAATTGAAATGAAATTACATGTTTAAAAATATATCTTAAGTGCGAAAAACAATAAAATTGAGATATAATGAGATTTATATCTGTGTTGAGACACATGCGTAGCATAATATAATAATCAAATGATATTTCTTTGATAATTAAGAAACTAATCTATACACATGTATATTGCGTTTGAATAATGAAAAGTTAATGCATCGTATTTATTCGTCAAAAAAATATATTTGGTTTTATTATTTTAACACATTCATGAATGTGAAATATAAAATTTGTAAATCATGTGGAATTTTTCCTCTCCTGTAACGATAATCTTTTACGATTCAACGTCATACCCAGCGGATTACCGTTGCCCGCCGATTTCCTTCTGAGCGGCGTTTGTGGAGCGTTTAACGCCGATGAATTTTTACCGTTTGATATCAACGTGCTCTTTCGCCTTTGCGGAATTTCGAACGGCCCATTCGATCCGGAACTCTTGGAATTATCCAATTTTCGTTTGTTCTCGTTATTATTTGAAGCTGGAGACGATTGAACGCCATAATTGCTGGTGCCTAGTCTGTTTGCATTTTGCATTCCGGTTTTGCGCCTGACTGCCGGGGACGATTCGCCATTAAAGCTAGATTTGGTTGGTATTAGCGCCACTTTCTGATCGATTATCGTGGGCTGTTGGTGCATACCGATGGCCTTCCAATTTTCTCTTTGAATCACAATGTTTTCTTTCATCTTCTGTTTAGCGATGTTATTTTCCGCGAGCATTTGAATTAATATCTGTACCGTTTGATAAAGGACGACCGACGTTATGAGACCGAAATCGTGAAGCGAGCTCATATGGAGTACAAAATTTCTATACAGATTTTTCTCGAGCAACTCTTTACCTTTCAATTGCAAAAACATTTGACACGCAATCGGTATTTGACAATCTCCGACAAAATTATATTTCATGACGTGAAGATTCCACATTTTCATCAGCTCCTTTTCGCCTTCATTGACATCTGTAAATTCGTCGATCATCATCATCGTCTTTTGTTGTAGCCACAACGGATCCGTCTCCTCTTCAGAATCAATGTGTAATTCTTTAGGATAAACTGGCAAACACGTGATTGTATGATGATACAACCTAAACATATAAATGTCGTAAACAACTAATTAAATTAATATATTTTAAAATAAAATCGTTATAAAATACCTATTGTGACCGGTTATATAAGGCCGCTGCCCATCAGTCAGTTCATTATCATCACTTTCCAAAAATTCGGCTAAATTATTTGGAGCGGGAAGTCGTTGGGGTCGTCTGCTAAGTGGACGACAGACTAGAATATGAGTCAATGGTGTGCGTCTTACGGGACCGTTGGTGACACCACTGATAACGCCGCATACTTCGTGTGGAGAGCCGGCATAAGAACCATCGTATAATTCATTTATGGATACATCTATTCGAGCACCTCTTGGGATAGGCTATCGAAATAAAATAAAAATTATACAGAGAAATTGGTAAACAAAACGAGATTAAAATACAGAAAATATACTAACAAAATACGTAAACGAAAATCTGGAATGACAAAGCTTCAAATGTTTAAGGAGGGCGTATAAACGTCCGCAATCTAACGAACACCAGGGACAGTGTAAATCCTCGCACGCCTCAGTCTGTTGCCGTGAATTGTTATTATATAGGAACTGATAAATTATTTGCAAACAATTTGAATTGTCGACTTTTGCATCAGTAGAATTCTTTCGTTCTATCACTAAAAATAAATATTTAAATATCAACAAAATAATTTATCAATAAACGAATTGCATAAATAAAATATCAATAATACCATTTCCGGATATATTTCCGTTATATTTATTTAACAGATTATTCATTTTCGAATCCGATAACGGCCTATTTTCTTTATTGGAGTTATTAGAGTCAGTCTTGGAATCATCATTTTTATCTATGAGTTGCTGGAAGGGACGTGGACGAGTTACCATACCGCTGCACGGCTCTTGACTCCAACTCAGTTTAAGCTTCAATGTTGGTTTAATATTAAATATATCGAAAGGATTGTGATCGTTGGGCAACTTGGTATCCTGTAAAATATATGCACAATTAAAAATAAGTATAAATATCGATCGAAGCAAATCTAAATGAACAACTCACGTCAGTGATCGATTCCCAATGTGCGGCAAGAGCTTTGTGCGGCGAACGAATGATGGGCACGCTAGGAGAAACATCGTGGAGTACTAAATCGTATTCGCCACCGCTAAGCAAGCAACGATTGTGTTTATCATAAACTATGAGTTCACTGCCGAGAAGTCGACTGTCTTCCGATGGCTTTAATCTTTTATGCGCCGGTTCTAATCATAATAAATATTAATCATTAAATACAGCATATACTGTGGTATACATTAAAAACCTCTATAATATTTACCATCACAATCGCCATTTCTTATTTCATTATTTTTGCTATTGAAGTTCAACGGTTTCTGCACCGTCACCCTGAGTAATAACATATAGGATTTTACATTGGGGCCTTGAGACGGACTAAACGCTTCGCTAGAAATACTAACGGCAGATGCCATTTGTGGAGGTTCCGATGATGATGGATTCAACGGTACAGAAGAACTTCCCACCTAAAAATACATTGCGTAAGTATTAAAATATTATGTTATCATTTTATAGAAATATAATACTTACAGAAACTTCAACGATCGCCGAAGAACTATCTTTTCTCTTTTTGTGACATATTTTTAATAAAAGTGTTTCCACTTTTACTTGGTAATCTTCGGCTTCGTCCAAATTTTTATCATAAAATCCCAAAAATGTTAATGTCATATAGCTCCCCATGCAATAAGGAGGAGTATCATTTTTGTTTTTGAGCAAATACTTATCGAGTAACGAATCTACTTTAAAGCCTTCTCTAGATTTATGACTCCGGGACATACGGTTCTTCATATATGAAAGTGTTCTATTGAGAAATATCGGCTAAAATAAAACAACAATTTATTATTATTCAAACAAATTATGTAATTCTAATCTTGAAACTTTATAGTCAAAATTAAACAGATCAATTTAAATATAATTTAATATAAATAATATAAAACTCACAGATAATAAGTTTCGAGTACGTAGAAATCTATAAATTTGTGTCGGCTCTGAAAAAAATAAATATTTGTAACATTTTTATAAAATAATATCAATCTTGGAAAGTATTTACAAATTGGGTAAAAAATGCTGCCACTAATATATAAAATTATTAGAATAAATATATGAATACACGTAATTGAAGAATGTTAAATAAAATTTGATGAATGGATCGATGAGACATGTAATTTTAAAGGAAATCAGAGTTCAGCAACACTTCACATAGTCCGTCTAAACAAAATAAATTTAAAAAAATAGTATACAGAGCCCAGGATATTGAACCAAAGCGAAGTATTGGTGTATTCTCATCCCAGGTGCATAAAATTCAATGAACGTCTGTATATGCATTAATTTTTTTGCAAATTATTGTGATTTGCATGGCTGATGAATACATTTATTAGAATTTATCAATCTCGGCGACGTAATAAGTAAAATGTAACAACACAATGATCAAGAATCAAAGCCACAAATATTAGTTATTTTAATAAATTCACATATATATTAATTTAAAATTAATTTATGTTTCGTTATCTTTTATTATATGATATCCCAAATTAACCGCGGGAACAATAGCAAATACGGAATGATATTTTAACACAGGAGAGAACGTCACATTCTTGCAATCCTCATTCATAAATGCGAGGACGATATATTGGTAGTTTTGATTAGCTCTGGTGTGACTTAATGAAGCAGTCAACAGATCTCATAGAAAAATGCTCTGTAATTCCCCGAGTATATTTTTGGCCAAAGTCCGGTGATTGACTCAAAACGATAAAGACCTCACGTCGGAGTTTCCTTAGATTCAGAATTCGATCGTTTCGCCGCATAACTAAACTAAAAAGTGATCAAAGCTCGCGGAGCGACGGGCGCGAATGGGCGAGGAAAGGGAAGTGGGCGGCCGGCGCCGCGGACTAACTCTCGAAGGCTTGCAGGAAGAGCTCATAGTCAGCATGCGCCAGGTCGGCGCGGGGCCGAGCGCCCGCCGCGCCCGCCAGGCTGGCCGTGCTGGCGCCGCGAGGCCGCCGCGTGCAGCACAACACCGCCAGTGTTGCCACTGCCGCTTTGGCGCCAACACCCCGCAGCTGTCAACGGGCCGCGCGCGCACTTTCGCCGCGCGACAATTTCTATTCAATTTTTATCAAGTTTAATTTAAAAAGTTTATTTTTAGTTGTTTACATTAAAAAAATGCAATGCTGTCGCCGAGGTACAAATAATTAATTTAAAAAAAATATCAAAAGATAGAGGGACCATGTGCGATTTTCCAATGCCGAAAACTCACATTATTATATAAAAGATAATATCATAGGAAAAATATTATAAATATATGTATTATGCGACAAAGTGTTAGATAATATATTTTATCAATAATGTGGAAATAGGAAATGTTTGATCGATGTGCTGCAATATATAAAATGTATCACTATATTATTAATTCAAACTTATAAATGATTTGATACGATCAGTGTAAATTGTGTTGACTTAAATGAGGAGTCGTCGAAAATTTATTATCGGGTTATTTGAAAACGAAAAAAATAGGCAGTGGTCTTAATAGTCGGCGTCAGGACCTCGACAGCTGTCAGTGGGCTGTCAGTGTCAGTGGATGGAGAGCTCGGCAGCCGGCGCGCGGCTGGCGGCGGCGCTCCGGGCGCGGCTGTCGCGCAGGCAGGGGAGTGGGGGCGGGGGTGGGCGCAGGGGGCAGGCGGCCGCGCTGACGGGAGCGGCTTTGCTGCTGCTGGCGCTGGCCTGGCCTCGCCTTCGCGCCGCGCGCTGTCTGCTGCCTGCCGGCTACCTGGCCTGGGAGGTTGCCCGTCCCCTCGCCGACTGCGCCTTCTGCCGGGGCCTCACCGCCCCCCTCGTTCTGCATAACGTCACCAGAGATTCGTTTCAGGTATCACTTTCAGGTTTCTTTCTATTTGCAATTGTCTAAATTAAAAAAATATTATACCTTATTGATTATATTTTTTTGATTGAATATTCTTATAGCGTTATGCATATATGCCCGGACCTATCATTATTAAAAAAGCCATAATGCACTGGGAAGCCATGGAAAAGTTTAATTATCACTTATTTAAAAATTTATACGAACACATACCCGGCGCTTACGAAAGCGTGGAAGAAGGCTGCCAATTTTTAAATTTTCAAACAGATCTCTTTTCATTAAAAGAAGTATTTGCTATGTCCGAGAAGAGGGCAATAAATGCGAAAGGTGAAGACCCATGGTATGTGGGATGGTAAGTTACAAATTCTTTTATTTTCAATAAATTTTATAAATATATATATATACAGTAAAACCCCGATAACTCGAAAGTTGGGACCGCGTTATTGGAACAATGCGTTATCAGAATAATGAAGCACATACATAATTTATGGTTACGAGAATTTCATAAAAAAATACAAATCTGCCATAACTAAGAACAATGTAAAAAAAAATATGAATCTTGGATGAATGAAATATTCGGTTACCATGCATGCGATCGCCGACAAACATAAACATCCGTGGCTCATTGTCTACATCAGGCGTGAATGGTGAGAAATGTGCCGAACACTCGCACACATAATGACATGGTATGTGCGAGTGAGATCAACACACAGGCGCACCCAGCCAAACGGCATAGAGTTTACGGTCAAGCTATGCATGAATAGAATGCGCTCACGTTATTAGAGTGAATTCTGCAATTTATTTTCAAATTCGCGTTATCGGAACACGCGCTATTAGGGGTATTACTGTATACAGTAAAACCCCCATTTACACTAAAGTCAAAACCGTGTAATTGGGGAAGGAAGCCGCTCAACTGTGTGCGTATTGCCTGGCACGTGTTGTATACACAGACGCTAGCCAACGTTTAGCTGTATGCACCGGACAGACAGCCACCCAGCTGTGTGCGTGAATGCGACCGCAGAATTGGGAGATTTGCGGCGAGTATTTCAATCCAGCAGGTAATTTCGGAGTAGTGTAATTGGGGGTTCCACTGTAAATATATAAGAATCCCCATTAAATTTTAATGGTATATTTCTATTTAACAATAAAATTAATTCTTCAAATTAATATTATACAGTAAATCCCCCTATAATGTCAGGATAGGTTAAACGTAATGGGGGGTTTAAGGTTTTTCAATTTTTAATTTTTTGATTTAAAGGAAAACAGTAAATCAAACATTTCCATTTTTTTTTTCACATTTTTACGTGTTATCCAGCGCAAATACTGTTGTGTGTTATCCAGCCCAACTTAGCTCGCGCGATGAGCGATATCCTCTCGTATTTTGGCTGACGTAATCTTCCCGCAACTTGCGGGCAGGGCAGATCAATGCGACATTTTATTAGTTAATTTTATAAAATGCGCTAGCACATGATGAATAAATATAACAAAGACTATTCCTGGAATATGTTTTATTCCAACCAAAAAGTTTTGAATTAAACATCAAGGATGTTTATGGAAATAATTATTGTGGAGACTTTATTGTGAGATTAGATCATATTATTAATAAGATTAAGCTAAAAAAAAAGTGAGCATATAATTTGTTCCATGGATATAAAAGTAGAAATTATTTTCTTACTGTATCGTGTGAATATCCCTGGAATTTTCACCGATAGCTTCGTGCCGATGAATCACTAAATATTTGTATTTAGTTTCGCCGGATGCGTGTCGATGTCAAGCGACACAGTTTTTTTAAAAAAACACGTTATAGGAAAAAACCGCCGCAAACGTTATAGGGGGGTTTACTGTATAATTATATATATATATATATTTTCATTTATTATCTGCATTTTTATATTCTAGGGGTAATTGTCATCCGGATATACTATCGGTGATAAGGAAATACTATAGTTATCCAGAATTTTTGCCAGAGGATGCCGAATTGCCAAACTCTGAAAATATTTTCTTTGGATATGAAAAAGGAGCCGTTATGCATGTTAGTATTGTGTTATTCTGTTGTTTGATCATTCAGTATTAAAAATTTAAATATTTTTTATTTATTACAATACAGTTGGATTACATACCTAGGCTTATGTGGCAAGGTCAAGTAAAGGGTAACAAAACGTGGAATCTCGCACCTATTCCTGAATGTGACAGTGAATGTCAACCGTTTCAATTTTATGTTGAACCAGGCGATGCAGGTAAAATATATTTATTTTATATAATTTTCATATGTATTTTTTTATTCCGCATATTTTTTTTCTAGTTATTTTGGATACTCGAATTTGGTATCACGCTACTCATGTACCTCCAGGACAGTTTTCACTAACGATCCAATCTGAATATGGGTAAAACAAACAGACGGAATAAACATTACGCGTAAAATAAAAAATATATTTATGTATATACATACTTATTAGATATTTGATTACTCTTTATAAAACAAAAAAATATTTATTTATTTTGATATATTTTTAATAATACGAGTATACTTTTATTAAATGGTAACTAGCTTTTCCATCTCATTGATTGCTTTAAATACTGCCAAACTTTACATACAAATGGATATGCTAAAATTTTTAATAGACTTGTACCTTTTGAACCTATTTGAATTATTAAGGTTCTATCTGCCTTAAAGATTATCGAGAATCGAGTCTGAATCCCCATAAAATGTTAAAGTAACCAAAAGTACCTATGTAATCATTTGTTGGATGAGTTGGAAATAAATATAATAATTATTTTTTAATCAATAGGTAATTTAAACAACGCATAATTTTGCAATTATTTATTTCTAGATAATTAATATCATTGTTTTAATTTTCACCTACAAATTTAATGCCAAAAATTTTAAATATGATTGTTCAAATAATTCTAAATTTATATTTATCTTGCCAAAATACTTTTTATGTATATTTATTTGATAATATAAAATAGTTATTTTTATTACAAATTGATCTTGTTTTATAAATGAATGTGTAATATAATATTAATGTCTCATGACTGCTTCTACCATGCCAAAGTGCCATCTTTTTCCAAAAACCATGTGTTTCAAAAAGATAAAAAAAGATCCACATTTTTTAAAAATTTCTAAGCAGTTAAAGTTTTACATAGATTTGCGTTTGTATCATTGGTGTTATAATTAATTACAAAACGCAAAATTTATTTTTTTCAGTTCCAAAGAGTAATATGGTGGTTTGATGTAATTATTTAGTGCATAATTAATAATTTTTTCCTAGTTTAAATATTACAAAATAGTCGCATTTTATTTTAAATGAATGCTATAACGATTTCTGAATAAATAGTGCCTGTTTTTACAATAAATTATTGACTGCTTAATGACTAATAATAGAAACAGATGATTCTCTGACAATAATGTGTTATAAAATTATAAATGTTTCAGCTCAATCCATTTTTAACTTCTAATCGATATTTTTTGTATAAATATTATATTATAATAATTTAAAATTCAAAGGTGATCTCATTAGCATAAATTTTATTACATTTTATTCTTTGCAATAATTGATTCTACATTAAAAAAATACTGAAACTCTATTATTCTGTTATATAAGTGTTGAAATCTCAAAATAAACAAAAAACATTGCCATTTTACGATGATATAAATCTGATCATTAAAAATTGATTCAGTAATTATCACGCAGTGTGTGAACATTATTTATAAGATCTTGAATATACAAACTTAACCTTTTTTTGTACTGTAAGTTTATATTTTATTTAATTATCTAGCATTTATCATACAATTATTTGTATGAAAAAGTTCTAGTACTTAAATACTGATCGACTATATTTATTATAAAATAAATTATCTTTCAATTTTTAATTGATAAAGGAGAGATGAAATTTCAGCTTCTTTTTATAAAATAATGTGTATATAATATATTTTTATGTATGTATATTTATTATAATATATTCATATCAAATCTATAATTTCTTTTCCTTTACGTTTGTTTTGGGAATTATTATTTACACCGGATTACCTATTTGAAAAAGAAGTACTTTAGAATAAACTTGTAATTAATTAAATTATGGAATTATTTTTTATCTTAAAATGTTTTCATGGTCTAAATTAAAATTATATTTTTTTCAATTTTATTCTTTTGCAGTGTGGGAACACGGAGGATTCATATTTGCCAATCTATATTTAACTATTAGAGTGCAATCCTGATCCTAACTGTACGTGTCAAAATTGCTTAAGGGGAGCACGTTAGAGTTCGCATTCGGAGTTTACATATTTTGACAAGTTTCATCAGTATTTGCATACAGTTCTATAAATCTTTTGTTTTATCATGTGTTATACAGGTTTTTTACGTCAAATACACCCTTTTGTAAATTAAATTAATTTTCTATTGAAATGTCTATTGAAAAGGGGTCAATTTTATTTGCAAAAGGGTGTCTGCAACTACAACATGGGCGAGAGCTGTGAATAAAACAATTATTTTTTTTATTAAAAATTCTCATTTGAATTAATTATTCTTTTTTATTAAAAAAACTGTTGACAATTTTGGCATAATATAGAAAAAAGACACATACAACTTGACACTCAAATGGTTAATTATCAATGCAAAAAAATACATGAGAGGTAACAACTGCTTTGAAAGAGTGGGGATTTGTGCTCTGAGGTGTGAATTATGTACCTCCATGCTTATTTCATGATATATTGATTTTTCTCAAAATACAGACAGTGAGAAATTAACTATACAGAAATTGGCGATCGCGTCGGTTTATTACCTTGAAATTATGACGAAGATCAGCTCGTATTCTGATGTGGACACCGATTCCCCAGTCAGTTCGTAGCTAAGATTCTATGGCTGCAACGGATAGAAGAATGGAGAGAGTGGAGTGGACACAAACAACTTATTCCCCCATCCCACTACGGGGCCAAGCAGTTTCAATCTCCCATGAAAAATGGGGATAACTCTAAACGGTGTCCGCACAGGCCATGGCAGGACAGCGGAAACCCTCTACAAATGGGGCCCCACATGCGAGTTCGGATCGATTCAGTCCACCAACCACGTAGTGGAGGAGTGCTAATTTCATTCTTTCCCCGGTGGCCTATTACTTTTAAATAGTATCTATTGTTACTATTCCAAAATTATACTATTATGTTTATTATATTGTGTACTCATACAAAAAATAAATAAAAATATGACTGCGATAGCTGTTTACAGTGTAAGTCACCAGTCTTCAGTAGCGTAAGGATGTTGCGCAATATTGGTGAGATAGTGCGAACAGAAGTCAGCATATTACGTTAACTGAGAGAGTGTGTTCTTTTCAGATGGGCGTAAGTAACTCGGTCGGTATCGTCGGTTTGACGTTAGAGTTTCCACTATAAACCCAGACTCTGATGTTTAGGGTTTCTGGTCAGCCAGTCGATAATTTGATTGTATTCTCGTTTTATCCAGATGCATCTTGTTATTCATATATTTTTACCTGAATTCGAAACAAAGAAGCTAGCATCCTGAAGCTTTTTCAGGTAGTAAACTCCATTAGTAAATGTTCAGAGCAATAAAGTTTTTTTGCCACCATTTGCTAAATATTGCCATTATACAATGAAATCACTCAAGGTAAATATGGACTTTCAGCGACTCATCACTAATGTTATATCCCTTGCAGAGATCCTAGCTTTCAGATGTCTGTTATCTTTAGTTCCACAAAGTGACCGTCACAATGTCATCACGTTTTCGGTCTCTAATATTAGATGGAAATCATGACCGCTACAAGACTTATAATATTTTTATGAACATTTATCTTTTATCCCTTAGTTAGTAGTTGGTAACTTTTTTTTTATAACTTTAAAGGGTGGGAAGAGATGAACGCAGATCTAAAGAGTGAAAAGGGTTTAAAAAATTTTATGGTAGACGAAATGAGAATTAATATGACCATTCTGTACTTAAAGCAGAAAATTTTAATCCGAATAGACACTGCCAAAATAATCGACAAATTTGCAGGAAATAAGGCGACACAGAAATTCATGAATTTTTTTATTTAATGTGTTATATATAGTATGAAGTTTATATGACTGTTAATAAATTTTCCAAAATCTTTGCTTTAAAAAAATCCCTTTTGCTAATTTAGGCTTCTTTATGTAATTAGGCAGCAATTTCTAGATTAATAATTAATTATGTTTTAATGTTTTGTAGAAAGATTTAGGGACCCACCGGGAAAAATCAATGTAGAGGCAGACACGACATAGGATTGCAAAGGATTAACATTTATGTATATCTTTCAATTCAACAGATATTTATGATTTTTCTAAATAAATAATAACAATTTATATATCTATTCGTAAATTATTTTATTATTAATCCCCATCCCCCAACTTCCCCCCTCATGTGCTAATGTGTTATCGATGATATAATCCCATAATGACTAATTATTTTGCTTTAAGGATTATGTGAGTTTTCTGCAAAATCAAATAGATCAGAAGTTGACGTTAGCACCTGTGGGCTGTATTATGCTTCAGGCTAAATATACAGTGAAACCTCGTTTTTATGTGCCCGGATTTCACGTTTTTTCGCCACTTACGTTCAATTTTTACAGTCCCGACGAGAAGATCCCAAAAATTTTAACGTATCTATCTTAGATGCAATGCTTTACACTGTTAAGGCATGGGGTGAAATTGAAGAAATAACGATCAAAAATTGTTTTTTAAAAGCTGGAATCGTTAAGGAATAAGAAGATGAAATAGGCTGGGAACAAATTCCTACCAAATCTTTACAAAATTACATGGACCTCGACATTAACGTGATGACACCTGAAATTATTGATATCGATGATATAATGGACAGTCACATCCACGTAAAACTTATCCGCTGAAGAATTATCTGATGAAAAAGAGGTAATAATCCATCCAATTACGTTTTTTTTATCGGTCCCTTAAAAAAACGTAAAAACAGATTTCACTATAGCTGGGAGACCAAGAAAGAATTAAAAATATTCTGAAATAAAATAATTAAAACAAATGCAGTATTTTTCAATATTTTATTTATGTACATCATACATTTTGATTATCACACAAAGACTAAATCTTATTAAATATTCATATTCAAGTAGCAAATTCGCAATTTCTATGACAATAGTAGTTAAACATATATATTATGCATATTTCGAGGAAAATATATATTAAAAAAAAAAACAAAAACAGGAAAATAAAAATACAATGCAAATCTTTGCACACAACAAAACGAATTGAAACTTATTTTTGGTAATGTACTCGACACGAGAAAATGTCCATCTCATTGAAAACTATCAGTCATTCATTTTAATCATTCAAATTTTTTTTTATCCTAAGAACCATTCGTATTCTAAAATATTTCCGACATAACTCACATATGCATGAAGAATAAATCTAATATGCAGATTAAATACTTTTATTGAATGTAAATATGTATAATGACATTGATAATATGACACACTTATTAATCCCTAAACTGCTGTATTACGACTACCTCAAATATTCTCCACTTCTATCACGCATTCATACGACATTAATATTATTCCAGCTTGAAAATTCAAGATTATTTTATTAAAAAATTGATAATACAGAAAGGCCACATTTAGCATTGAGGATTCATTCTTAGTTGACAAAGTGTTAAACAGGGACATTTAATAATAAATTAAAAATGTTTAACGGAGCACTCCGAATCGTATTAATAGCATGGATTAAGATTTAGATGTACATTCTGCATTTTTTTAGGCTTCTGGGCAAATACATTGAATCAGCGCTAATCGAGAAAGTGCTAAACGGGACCTTACTGTAATTAAAATTAAAGGACCAGGTTCAAAAACTCAATTTTATACAAGATATACTTTTGTGGATAAAAAAAACACCGCAAGGCAAATTTTTAGTTTCATAATTTGAGCTCGAGGAGGCCACAAAACACTTTTAAAATGACGGCAATTTATATTTAAATTCTAGGTATTGGAAGAAGAAACCCTAGTAGTTGTTATGAATAACGGTACCTATCGAGCTCCCGCATTTCTGAAATATGCCCTCTAAGTAAATAAGGATTGCCATTTTCAGGATAGAGTTTATACATCATTTTCTATAATAGAAAACAGAAGATTTGCTAACATTTTGATGAAATATCGGTTTGTGAGTATTAGAGAACTTGGGGCATCATCCGTAACTAACTCTACATGTACACAAACAAGTAAAAATCCAATACTCACATCAAAAACTAAGGCCAATTGATAAAATGAACTAATGAATAAAGAATTAAGAGTTATATGATTAGGAACGTTAAGTCTTTTCAGAGGAAAGACATTTTTATTTTTGTGATAACAGCAGGATGAAATAGTGCATCACAAAAAATCCATATTGCGTAAACTGAAGCATAAAGCATTCAGTATTAATTGCAGTAAATTTATTACAACCTATAATTTTTGATTGCGAGGTTTATCTATAGTATCATGAATGCCATAAAATAAAAAAACCTTGTGTAAGAGGCAGTATTATGTGTTGAAAAGTCAAAACCAAATAAGTTGTTTAAAATCCGCAATTATTACCCAAAATATGATAATAATGTGATTTATGCTAGATGCGGTGTTACTTTTTTTCCACAAGTGTATTCATATATATTCTCAATAGGACTTGATAGATCAACTCCTTAAATTTGTTAACTTTGACGACGATTTCGAATCGGTATGCCAATAGTGAAAAGAACTTGTGATTGAAGAAGAGAACTTGTATTATACACATATTTATTGTTCATATTCTATATGAAATATACGCTAGGATAAGATTGATTTTTATTAAATAGTTTATTTTATGAAAACGTATAGATATTGTAAAAACTGTAATTATTTACAAAAATGCACCATATTCAAATAAAAACCAAGTTGCCGAGTTGAGCGAAACATAACGTATGTTTATTGACAGTTCGCCATATTTGTGCTCATCATAGAATATAAATTATATATTAGACACGTTGATTTACATTATGAAATGTAAAGAGAGAAAATATTGTGAATGAAAATATTTTTTTTTTGATTATCGTGAACATATTTTTTCAGAAATTTTAGATATAAATATAAAAAACGTTTATATATAATACGCTAATTAATAGGTTTAAGCTATGGTTCTCGTAAAAAATGTGTGCTCACAGAGAGTAGAAACCATATGCACCATAGACATAATAAATATTCGGTATATACCCTATATAATTTATATAAAAAATATCAAATGTACGTTTACATTAGGTTGACGAGAATATATAACAATACCATCCCACCGTACAAATTAATTGATGATTTGATCATCTGTCATACCAATCGATGGATTTACCAAATTCAACATTCACAGAAGTCAATAGCAGTCCTTAATTTTTATAAATAGTTTTAATCATACGAACCTACTTATAATAAAAATATAAAATGGCTTTGCCTGGTCTTCAGATCATAAATACAGAAAATAAATTTATAGACAACGAAGGACAAAATTAGATTGAGTATGAAAATTTAAAAAAATTGCCACTTGTCAAGAATTGCCTCTTTGATTGCATCAACGTATTGTGCAGGCACCCAATATACCCAGTATCTCGAAGCTTCGGTGGGGCCTAATTGTAGTGCCTGGAAAAAATATTAATCATAATTAAGAAATACATCATTGAATATTAATTATGATTATAATTCCTTTTATAAAAAAATATTAACACATTGCCTACGGGGCAATTGCGGTCAAAAGCGCATGAGGCCATTCTCCAAAATTCAGTGAAATGTCGTTTTTTACAAAAAAAATCATTACTTTTTTATTAACACATTGAAGTCCGGGCCATTTCATGCAGTGATTTCGCAAAAAAATTGAAAAATGTTAAGCACTTTAGTAAAAATGAAAATGATAAAAAATAATTACCAAACTAATAACTTATTACCCAGAATAATAATCGAGAAATAAATTGCACGTGTTTTAACGACTAACCGTTCATAAATCGGTATATGTGATGCAGGATGGTTAGCAAGGGACACGGGTTCAGTAGATGTTCATTTTGACGGGACTCTGTCCCGGGTTTTCTAAAAAAAAATAACGACTCTAAACTAACTCGTAACAAGTCAGCCGGACCGCTGCTCTGGTGCAGTGAGGACTCGCATATGAGTCCCCCAGACTGAAATGTGCTAATCAAGATATTGAGCCGAAAATTAAATTACTTGAACTTCAACAATTACTGGATAGTTAGTGCAAAAAAAAAATTATATCTTATAGCAGGGGTCACTAAACTTATTGGAAACGGGCCGAATTGAATTTTTTATGAAACATGGTTTGAATATGGTCTTTTGAATGTTGAATCTTTTATATAGAATGCTGGTGTAAGATTTTATTCATCAAAAATAAAATTAAGTATCCAACCGATAAGAAAATACTTGAACAAAAACAAAACGTTATAATAGACACAGCAGATCAAGCGATTTTGTTTTTTCGCATCAGCGCATAGTATCGGCTGATGAAAAAACAAAAGATTCTAACAGTGTAATAAATAATAAATTTCAAGTGGTGTTCATTTTGCAGTAAATATTACACATTAAAAAATTGCCGACAAATGTCGTCTTCCCGCATTTGCCCAAAATCTCCACAAGGTCTGAAATTTTCTTTTGTATTGATATGTGCGGACATACACCAAAACACTTTTGACTTGGAATCCACGACAGCCGTAGGCAGAGTTAAAATTAAGCAATCCGTAAGGAATGACGTACGAAAGATGTAATTTTCCAAAAAAAACATTATTTATTAATTATTATTTGAAAGATCTTTTCACCTTTCTGCTAAATTTTTGATCTCCCTTTCAATTGAAATTATGTCGATGTTGAATCGAAATATTCGGTAATCTCCTAGGCATTTCTGAAATTTTTCCTTCTAAAAAGTGTTGTAATGATCTGAAAAGATGGCAATCTGATGGCGCAAAATCTGGGGATTATGGAGTACCAAACTGTTATCCAAGCGATTTAATTTTGGATGGGTGTTATCGTGCTGCAGAAACATTTGATTTCGATTAAGTGCAGGGCGGTTTTTTTCAATGCATAATTCTACCTATCCAATTGGTTTTAATAAATCAGTGCTGTTACTGTTTGGCCATACAGAAGTGTTCCGAACTGGATTATTCCCTTGTAGTCCCACCTCCCAGACAGCAACAGTTTTTTTTATGTCAACACCAGCCTTGGAATTGCTTTTAGTACCTAGCCCCGAGACAACCATTGTTTTTTCATCGTCAGTTCGTAAAAAGTACCCATTTTTCGTCTCCAAAGTAATCAGATTATGTTAAAACGGTTCTTTCGATTCCTGTACTAAGAATTCATCGCTCACCTTGACGCGGTCACCCATATTGTCTCCGCTCAATTCATCCACCGTCCATTTTCCTTGTCACCATACCTTTCCAATTTTTTTCAAGTGTTCATGCACACTTGAGCATCTTAGATTGTCACCAATTTGCGAATACCAACAGTTGCGATTGGATTGTTCATAACTTCTCGATTCAAAATGGCTTCATCCACAATTTTCGGTCACCCACTTCTAGGGCTGTATTCAAATTTCCTAATCGAAGCTTCTGAAATCATCTCTGACACTTTTAGTTGCGACAGTTGCATTTTCTCTCTTTAAGGAATGGTAAAGCATAGAAAAGTGAATAAATAATTCACTCGGAATAAATGCCTTCATTTGCAAAAGGTTGAAAAAAGATTTTAAGCGATAAAATGTATTATTGCAAAATGACCAGTACAACACAAAACACGTGATGAGAAGTTGACAAACACAACACGACTGATAGTCCAAAAGGATCATATCGTCATGATTTTCTGGATAACCTAATATTCAAGAAGTATCGAGATTAATGTTAATGAACTTACCATGATATGATACTCTTCATGTCCTTTTATAGTTTCAGAAGTGATAGCTGAAAACAAATATATAAATATGTTATTAGAATTCAGTAGCTTGCGATGAATAACATAACTTGATTTAAAAATAATTTTATATAACCTTTAATAGATGTTAGTGCTAATTTCTCTGTTCTTTCTTTGGTACCAATCCACACCTGATCAAGTTCCAGCTTAAAAGTGAGACGTACTTTACCACCGTGTTTATTAATCATTCCGCTCAATGGTACGGGAGGTAAGGGTTCCTTAAATAAATATCAATTTCACTGATTAGTTATTAATAATTGTTTTACATTTTTTTAATGCAGTATATAACCAGTGTCATGGCTTGTAGGTAACAAACAATCAGTTATGATAATGTAAGTTAATTGAGACTGAGGTAAGTTAGTACTCGGGATAGGTTAACTTTTCGGCGAAAACTATAAACTCTAGGAATTCTTCATGACACTGGACAGATTATGGGTTGTATAACCCATCTCTATCAAACCTATATATGAGTGAGTAGCACTTCAGAATTTTTCTTTCATGCCATTCATCCATCGTCAAATAAATAAATATAGAAAAGTATTAACCTTTGCTCCTTTAAGTCCGGGCATTGCATCAGGTGGTACTCCCTTATCTAATATTTTCCTATGAATTTTTTGTTCGCAGAATGGTTCCTTGGTACTTGTGGATCCAACCGACTTTTCTTCAGCGACATGCTGCTGCCTAAAATTTGTTACTGCAAGAATATCATTCATTTTGGATCCGACTATCATAACTTTAGAGCCTTTCACTATGCCGGCAGTTCGAAGTGTCATTTCATCTTTGGCCATTCCCTTAATCATTAATTTTTGAGCGCTCTGAGCAATACCGATTATGGTCTCTAAGTGTACTTTTAATTCTTTGATTGTCCTATCCCATTCGTAAATAATATCGTATTTATTTTTATTAAATATTACTTTAAAGTCTATTTGTTCTCCCGGAGTTCTGGGAGGATCGTCACTTAGATCAATATCATCAGTATCCATAGCATCATCTTCTCTATCGGATTCTAGTTGTGACATATCACCAATATTTATATCATCACAATCAGCGAGATTTATTGCAGAGCAAGTTTCAACTGGGGATATTGCATCAGGTTTAATCTCAGAACAATCAATCTTTTCTGGTTCTAAAAAAATCATATAAACAAATTAAGTCAATGTACTATTAACATGAGCAAGTAGAACAAAGAGACGGTTATATTTTTCTAACCTATTTTATGAAAAAGGTTATGAAATACACACGTCAACGCCGAACATACGAAAATATGTCAAATGTAAATGAATCCATTGGATGCCCATAACACACATGGCACATTTAGTGTTCGCTACAATACCCTCAGTGGGCATCTAGCCAACGCTTCCATGGGTAGCTGGGCATGCAGCCAATGTACTAACAAAGTGATATCCAGTCTATTTGTTAACATTTAAAAGGCCGAAATATTCATAGAGTAGCTAACTGTCACCATTTATATTTGAAATAAAGCTGTTAATGTATTCAGTTCACGAACAAACATATTTAAATATGTAACGTACAAAAAAATTCAAGCTAATTATGTTAGCTATATAAATAACCGAAATGAAAAAGTTAACCTAAAATGATATTCATATAAACATAAATTACATGCAAAACTTAAAAATTACACCAAAAATCTTTATATTTGACACTAGTTCCGTTTCAGAGAATCCATATGGTAATTTATAACTGCGTGTATTTAAGCTGATATATCTGAAGTATGACCTCGAGGACCAGATGTAAGCCAGAATGATATTGCTAATTTGTACATAAGCTTTTTTTTATGATTTCACTCACATTTAAGTACGTACCGTTTGATTGTTATAATAATGTAAATATAATATTATATCAATGATATGAGAGTGACATTCACATTCTCGAAATCTGGCAAACAACTTAATCGGTGACAGAATATGATATTATTTCAATTAAAATAATAATCTTAAAATTAATAGTGATACGCTAGATTTTCATTGTTCTATGTAGAGAGAATGGATGTAAAATTTGACAAAAACTAAAAATATTAAAAAACCAACAGTCGGGAGCCAAGATTGAGGGCCACGGAGCCCCCCAGAACGTAGTGATCGTTAACTCACCCATAGCGCCGGCTGCCACAATGACAATAATATTTACGTCAATTTTTCATATGTCAGCCGTTTAGGCCATAAGGCGATCAGCGATACTTTTTGCCAGTGTGTTATTCTCGTACATCTCATCAGCAAATAGGGAAAAATAATAAATATTATAAATAAATGTTAATTTAAAACAATAATATAAACATAGTTAAATAAAAAATAATTGCTGGAGTATAAACCGTTTTCTTAAAATAATTTTAGCAAATTTAATTAACTATATCTTATTAATTAGAACTAATAATACTGTTATTGAAATATACATATTTTTTTAAAATTATTGTTATTTATTTTCTCTATGTTATATGGATATATTCTACGTTAGTTAGTTTTTATGTAGATATTATATTATTAGTTCTTAAAAAATATATTTATTTTTTAGCAAACAATCTGGGCTATAATTTAGCATGTAATTTGAATCGTCTGATGTATGCTAAGGCGAATGACCCGGTTTCATAATATATTGCAACATTTGTGTTCCATTCGATTACCATAGAAACGTCCAACAAAACATTATATCGTTTAACGTGCACGGTTTGATCTTTTTGTATTGCACTCGTAGTTTATTAAGTTATATTATTACTTGAATACTAGATTACAAATTTGTTCAAAGTGATAATGGACTTTGATCTCAACGATCCTTTGGGTGATATTTTAAGCGACGATGATAGTTTTTTTAATGATGATAAATATAAGACTCCTTCCAAAACAAATAAATCGCCAGCATTAGACATTAATGCGAAAAAAACTAACATATTCGGTTTAGATACTGAACCATCTAAAAATAAAGAACCAGAAAATAATCCACCTTCAACTCAAACCAGCATAAAGCCGGAGAGTGATTGGCTTGGATTAATTGACTCTACTCCTACTACCCCTAAAGTTGGAAAAAAATCTACTAGTACTTATTTTACAAGTACGAATGCCGTGGTTTCAAAACAGAAGGATAATTTAAAAAACGTAATTGACGGAAATGATATATTTGATAGTTTGGGACTACCCGATGATTTGCATTTTAATAAACCTATAAGTAAAACAATTAAAGAAAATGTGACATTAGATGAAATACTCAATAATCCTATAATCGGACAGCAAAAACCTAGAGATGATAGTTCAAATTTGTTTCCAAAAAAAGATAGCAGTCAAGCATATACTCCAAGTATTTCGACCGGTATAATTGAAAGAAAACTTCAAGATAAAAAGATTCATTCATTTTCTGATCATGATACAAAAAAGATTTCTACAACATTTAAAGAAGTATCTAAAAATACGGTGTCACTTGCTAATCAAAATACTATGAAAAGTGATAAAAAAGATTTGGGTATTGGAATAACGAGGCGACAAAAAGAGAAAAAAGATTGGCTCGGTTTATTGCAAGATGAAAATGATGAAATTTTCGACACAGAGGAAATTCATAAAAAGAAAACATTTTCTGAATTACTAAGTTTAAACGAAAATAAGAATCATAGTATTGTATCAGACAGTAAAAATATAAATGCCTCCGAAAATAATTCAATTATAAATAAGACTGAATTAAAACAAATGGTAAATAAAAAAAATGATGAAACTCATCAATCTCGCGTAGATGACGTAGTGAGCCAATTAAAAATACCTGACTTAGGTAATACTATTATTTCTAATTTATCTACTAATTATTTGGATATTGAACAAAACAGTGCTGCGCTTTGCGTGCAGCAGCAAGAATCTCATTTGTTAGTAGCTTTACAATTGAAAGCTCAAGAAGAAAGATTAGCCACCATGCATGGTAAACAATACAACGTATTTTATTTTTAATAAGTTGATGTTCTTTATTGTAATCAATGTAATCTTTTAGAAAAACAAGAAGAAACAAGAAGGGTACAAAACGAAGTAGTGAAAGCCCACAAAGAACAGCAAGATTGCATATTAAATGGCATAAAAGAAAATCAACAACGAATAAATAATCATATCAAAGTAAGCAGGATATCTTCTTAAACATTTAAATATATAAATTTAATATCTTTAATTATTATTTTTTACGTTTTAGACATTATTATTTAGAGGCGACGATGTTGAAAAATATGCCAAAACCAACGAAAAAGAAAATAACTACGAAAAAGATCACTCAGAATATATAATTACTATTTTAAAAGAAAATCACGAAAAAGAAATTGAAATTCTGCATTCTTCGCATCAGTATGTCAAAATAAAATTAAAGTTAAAATTAGCATAGTTGTAGACTTTAATTCAAACTTAATTACAGGAGGCAAATAAATTCAATAACTGAATCACTCATAACATTAGAAGAGAGATATAAGAATGATCAAGAGACTTTGACTCAATATTGTAATTCTAAAATTAAAATTTTAGAAGAGGAAAATTTGAATTTGTCTGAAAAATATGAAATGACGATAAAACATATTTTAGAAAAACAATTAATCGAAAGAGATAGAACCGAAAATAAACATTTTAACGATATCGAAATTCTACAAAAACAGCATGAAATAATTATAAAAAATATTAGGTAATATTTATCTGTTTTATTATATAATAAAATTTAATTATTTTTTTAATCAATTATTATTATAGAGATGCGTATGCGCAAGAACAGTCTACTATAAATGACACAAAGGATTATTCAATAAAATTGAATGCCGTGTTATCTGACGTCGAAAAAAATAGTGAAATGTGCGAAAAAATTATGGGGAAATTAGAATCTATCACAATAAATAATATTGATGTACGCCAAAAGACCATGGAGATCAAAGAAGAACAAATTAATAGTAAATTAATTGCTTTTATTATTAAAAAATAATTTGCTCATCTATTGAATTTTTATTTTCAGAAATATTAGATAATTTAGTGAAACAGAGGGAAATGTATAACGAGGAAGCTTTAAAAACTAAAAATGTTCTCAGTTTAATTGAAGAAAGATTGAATCAACATTCACAAGTATTTTAAATATATTATTTTATAGTTATGAATATAATATTATTATTTTTTATATAGATTTTAGATGAAGAGAAATCTTTATTGAAGCATAAACAAAATACGTTTGAAATCGAACAAGATAAGGCCAAGAGGGATTTGGATATGTTAAAAAATCAATTTGAATTTGAAAAAGATATGTTTAAGGTAAAACACGATGAATATGTTTTTCTAAACAATTTAATTCAACCTAGTCGTACCGATGGGATCTATCTAGGACCCCAAGTTTTTTTATTTTTCTCGATTAATTCTTTTAATATAATTCCTATGTGTCCCGAACTTTTTTTATTTGTCTAAAATAGTCTAATGAATAAATATAAATAATTATTGACCTTTGAAAACAAAATAAAAACAACAATTTAATTTGTCATGAGCACGGTTGCGATGTTTTTTATCGGATACGAGCGAGAAAAAACATCGCGCATGTGCAAGTGTGAACGAGAAAAAACATAGTGCTGTGCAAGTGGTGAAACCACATGCGGCATGAAAAATATCCAAATTATCAACTAAATTATGAAGCATATCATGAGTATCTAATTTTATTCTTCGATAAATCCATTTTTAAAACAAATGTCAAGGTATTGTCGAAGAATATCTTGACTTGAAATGTTTCATTTCATACAAAATATACCCCATCGGCTAGAGCCAATTGGTTTCGAGCCGCCGTGACGGATCGGTTAATTATTTCATTGTATTATAGAAAAATTGTGAAAATATTGAGCGGGCTCGCTGTGATGAGAAGTTAAACATTGACGAAGGCATTAAAAAATTAGATAAAGAAAAATATATTATACTCGAGGATAAGAAACTGATATCTATTATGAAATCAGAATGTCAGGTAATCAATATATAAATGAATCAAACCATTTTTAAATAATTTGACTAAGGCGAATATTTTCAGGAGTTGAAAAATAAATTAAATATAGACGTGGATCAGTTAAATGAGAAGAGGAAAATTCTTCAACAAGAAAACGATAGAATTAGCGAGGAAGAAATGCGAATATTACAAAGGTATTAAAAACAATAAGATATTAAATTTAATATTAGATATATCATTGATTCATGTATCATACACAGGAGCAGAGAATTAGAAATTTTAACCAGGAGTGCGATTACGAAGCAAAAAATAGCCGAAAATAAAATTTCAGAAGCTAACTTTGCCCAAAAACAGTACGAAGAAAAGTTATGCAAAATACAAGAATATTCATTGTCGTTGAACACGAGAGAACAGCAAATTGCCAAAGATAAAATATCATTATCAAAAGAACGTTTATTATTATACAACGAGCAAAGATCGATCATTGTGCCAAAAAGATTTCCACATTTTAAAAACGAGAACTTTTCAAGATTACATGATTTAGAAACGCAGAATATTTATAGCAATTACTTTATAGATAAACATATTTCAAAGGATATCAACAGTGAAGACATATTGGGCAACAATATAAAAATGATTAATTTTAATATAAATGGAGCGAAAGACATCAAGGACGGATTCAACACCTTAGAACAGATCAACAGCATGGAGGAACAAGTTTCATTTAAAGGAGATTACAAGGAAAAGCTTCCGATTATATTCCAGGTTCGCTCATTTCGCGTTAAAACATTATAGAGATGATTTAAATATTAATTGAACATTTTATCAATAAATTTCAGGACATGGTCGATCCAAAAATAATGGCCATGAAGTTGGATATAAGCAATTATACCACAAATACTACAATTGATTTAGAAACAAATATCGATCAATATAGTTTTGCAATTGATAATTTATGATCTAAATATTATAAGCAAATAAATAGTTGAATACAATATTTTTTATTACATTTAAGGTAAACCGGAAAGTAATGATATTTTTTTAACGTGAAACAAAACATATTTTAACAAGCACCTAACAAATATTACTGTGTAAGATAATTTCTATTGTTCTCTGTAATCTTTTTACTTAATTGTGTTGTGTGTTTTTATAAAAAAGAGTATTTTTATCAAAAAATCACGCCAAGTTTTTTTTAATGTCTTCTACTGAATTTAAAAAAATATATAAGTGAATGATTTAAAACGATGATAACCTGAAGACACAATATCTGATGAATAAGGTGTATACTGTAGAACTCCCAAGTCCAACTCCCCGAATTTTTTTTCCACACTTCTTTTTTTTGGTGTGATATTTTGGCCGTAATTCATTATGAAGTATTTAAAACTTGGACAAAGCGACTTTTAAAGCGACCAAAACTAATCGCTTTTTTAATAGTTTACCTTCAATTTTTTTTTATTGGGCACAATAAACTTAACCGCTGTAAATGTTTGTCCAAGTTTTAATAATTCATAACGCCCAAAATATCACACTGAACACTACGAAGGATCTTTTTCGAGGTTAATAATGGTTGGAGGGTTAAAACCGGTACTTGGTTTGAAGAAAGCCTTGTTTTTTCCCTTTGGGTTATTGTAGTAATCCTCAGACACATATTTGTCTCATGCTCAGAGAAGAGCGATGGTTCCCAAATTCCTTGTCTATTTTTTTATCGATCCTTTTCGAATGGTCTTGTACTGTTGATCAGGGATAGCCGAGATCCTGTGACAATTTCTTTTTGGTTTTGCGAGGAATAGTTTCCACCAATGAATGAATTTGGAATCATCCAGTTTTAGAGGTCTTCCTGATCGTAATTTATCGTTTAATTCTCTATCATCACTTTTTGAACCATCTATGACATTTTCTAAGCTTTTAAATGTCTTCCAGAAATATCGTAAATGGTATCGGTAGCATCTTTGGGTTTCAATCCCTTATCGAATAATAATAACATAAAAATGTTGCAAAAATGACATAAAAAAAAATTGTCATTACTTTTCGGTTTACCTTATATTAAACGATTTTAAACCATTCAAATGTTGGATATAAAAAATATATGAGTCATATTAAAAAATATTTATTACATTATTTTATAAATATTACAGAGACTTCTTACATTGGTGAAAATTATTTTAATTTCACTGGTTATAAATAATATTTAACTAGATTAACAGAATGGACAAATAATAAAATTAATTATTATGATATTTATCACATTTTACATATTAATAGTATATATATATTATATAAACAAAAAGTTACCTTAACTTATGATTCAATGACATAAAACATAGAGTATGTGATTCAATCTTTATTTGATAATAATGAGAAGTATATAGAAGATATCATTTTTGAGATACAAATTTTAATATGCGATTCTTGAAGTTAAAAACATATTACAAACCGATAATTGTTTTCGATATAATATTTCGAGCGTAGTAGTTATTATCAAAACAGGTTACGTTTTTGTTTAACTCGTTAAAATAGATACATTAATTATGTCAATAATTTAAAAATAAATAGAATAACTCGATAATAATATTTTTTAAAAGTTTTTAAATACAGTCTATACAATCTGTGGGTTCACAGCCAGCATCGGTATTAAGGCATTTTTTCGTGGCAAATTAAACAACAACAAAAAATGAGTGTGCTAGTGATTTTATATACATAAAATATACTTCAAATAGCAATTTACGCTTTCCTGCACGATAAATTACATGTATTAAATTATTTACTTATTAAGAATATGGATGATTATTTAATAAGTGACGACTAATTAGTAAACAAATATACATAACAATTTAATTGCTTAAATAAAATATACGACATTATTATTTACAAATATATATACGCAATCGAATCTCATTACAATTTGACACAATATCACACTTACATACCCTCTTCAATATGATGTATGCAATTATGTATGAATATATTATGCAATCAATCGAAATATAATCTATATTTTACATATAAACTGATACATTATTAAAAAGCAGTCATGATATTTGATAAAATGTCAAGTTATTTTAAATATCATTTGATTTCTCATAATTGATAAATTTAACGTTTTTAAAATAACTTGACATTTTATCAAATATCATGACTGCTTTTTAATAATGTATCAATTGTGTTGATTAAAATAATATTATTAATAATAAAATTAATTGCTGACATGCTGAGATGAATTTTTAAAACAAACTTTTAGATAAATATATTATTAAACAACGAACTGTTGATTTATAAAATAATATTATATTTTAATAAGTATATTCTTTGCATAATATCGAATTTAATTTTAAATTATGTATGTAGTAGAATATCAGTTATAAAACACCCTGTTATGATGACTTATGTTTAACTTCAAGTAATTGTGGATAATTCTCTACGATGGATAATAGTATTCCATCTATATAGCACCTGAGTTGTCCGTTGACGTCTTGTTGCTCTTTTAAGGCTTTCTGCATCTGAAAAATATATTTAAATTTAAAAACAAGATAAACAGCATGAAAGATGTGCGGTGAAAATATTTTATTAGAAGACAATATCGAAACGCATGCGAATTTTGTATAAATCTGATAAATATGTATGTACTGGAGAAAACGTAGAACTTTTCGGTGTCTTAGAAATGTTATTTAGATTAAATGAATATGCATCGGAATAAAAATTTAGTATTTTTTAAAATATAATATTAGCAAACGTAACTATTTTGATATGCTGAAATAAATAATTCAAATAACTTTTGTTTTCTACACAGTTGTGCAAATTGAAGCAAGTAAAATATAATAAAATGATTAATCATAATTAGCTGATTATAAGTGAAATAGGAAAATATTAGTATGATTATAAATTCTGTGTATATAATGTGGACAGTAATAATCAGAATATGACATAAAAATCATGTGATTTTGTGTTTTTTGCATTATAAACCAATGCTATATTATTAAGTATAAAAATATTACTTATAATTATTCCAACACCTTTACTAAATATTTGTGCGAAATTTAGAGAATTACATATACTGCATTTTAATAGCTAATCCTAACGGCATCTCATTATTATTGATAAATATTTTTCATCATAATTAAATATTGATGTAAATATATTTTTAAATTATTATTTAATCATCAGACTTGAAGTTATATGTAAACGCATTTTTTCTGTTTTATCCAAGATATTATATCTTGTTTTAATGATTTTAAATAGTTTATTACTAAGTGGCTAGCCCAGACATCGTTTTGTCCTGATTTATTATTTTACATTTTCGTTTATTTTCGATAATCGAAATATTTTAGCACAGAAAATAAATAGGAAAATTCCACAAATGTGATATTGTACAGATATACATACATATTAGATATAATATAAGTTTAGTAACTACAGAAGTTAGCCATAACCTGGTACATTAAATAGCATGCAAATTGAGTGACTCGTTTTATTCATACCTCCTCATATTGAGTGCCGTAATCATCATGTGCAAAACCATCAAACTGCAAAATATAAATAAAAGCAAACTAATGACAAATCTCTCGTACAAATAACGAACGTGAATACAAATTCGATACCATAATCAATAATTAATATACCACATACGCATACATAGACCCAATATTATTTATATTAATTATATACGTATCTTATCTAGCGAATTAAATGTGTAAGCACATTTTGTGATAACATTTCTAAGAGGAGAGGAGAGATATTAACATATTTTTTAATGAACATAAATAATATTAAGTAAGCAACTAAGCAATTAACTAACATTTTAAACATATGACGCCCTGAAATAAATTATTTATATATATATAATAATATTAGTTATAATATGGAGCTACAAAATTGATGCTGAAATTATGATCACAACATCAATTTACCAACCCATGGTTTGAAAGACGTACACAGTATAGATGGTGTGAATTAATGATAATTAATACCTGGTCGTTTGTCATTTCAGTTAATTCGGCGGCTAGGCTGCTTTGGGGTGGCGGTCCAAGTAAAGACCGACCAGTTTCCAAGCCCCTGGTTAACATTTGTGCCTGTAGTTCTTCATAAGCTTCGGACAAATCTAAAAAAAATATATTTTGTTATATAATAAGTTTGTGAATGATTGAAGTATAAAAAAACCGCGACTGAGCTAAGTCAGTACTCGAATAGGTTGACAGAAATCTAGGAATTATTTATGATACTGGCCATGGGGTGATTGTGAGTTATACAACCTACCACTCTCGCATCTTTATAAAATATTTATCGAACCTTTACATGCGTGAATGGCGCTTTCTTATTTACTGTCATCCATTCATCGTCTTGGGCTTCCTACATCCATCTCCTAAGCATCAACAGAGACGCGTCCGCCTCAACTCTGTCTGTGGGATAGACTCCCTCAGGCCTAGTTTACAATGGCAAGGACCAGCCTAACTTCGGCGATGCGTGAGAATGAATAAGAATATTAGTATAACCGCACACATGGTTATAATCTCGTTATTAGAACGGAAGTTTCTTTATTCTAGATTAGCCTCGTCCGGATGCGGTACGAAAATCCGTCTCAAGACATTCCTCTCGAAGCGATCGAGACGATCCATGCTCCAGCTTGCCAGGGTTCAAGATCCGCGTGCATAGGTTACCCGGGTCGCACATCCACTGAAGCCCACTTCCTGCCCGATCCCGAACGCACCATAGATATATTAGGTTGGCCCATATATCGTGTCAGTAATTTTTGGTGCGTCCGTTCGTGGCTTCATATTTTTTTTTATTTGAATACAAATAATTACCACACTGTTTCGGTGTTTTTTTTCCCAGAACCAGATTTTTTTGTAAAATATTTCACCCCTCAAACATGTGTAACGATCCGAAGCATATTCGATACGTCAACCTTTATTAATACAGAAAAAGCAAGGACGAAAAAATATTATTGGAAGGATTTGCAATTTATGCGGAAATGATGCAGTTAACATTCGCAATAATAGTGGATAAAAAAATATGCAGGAGATTTTGACTTAAAAAATCAAAAGGCAAGTCTCCATATTTGTCTTCAAAAGAGGATACTCTATACTAATTTTTATACACAAATGATTGGATGAATCCCTGGTGATGTTCTCAAGCCATCGCTTATACAATATATGCTATCTGTCTGGTGCAATTTTAAAGGTATAGTTTACGATGAGCTTTTAAAATCGGGTTAAAACTGTGACTTCAATTGAGTATTGTGAACTATTCAACAAACTGAATGATGCAATAAAAAGCATAAGACTGAACTTGAGCCTTAGCTGAGATTTTTTGTTCATATCTTCTTATTGTCACTGGCATGACATACACACAACCTAATATTTGGTCTTAGATCAAATACGTACGCCAGCAGTACCGTATCCTTCCAAGGATCTACATGGCGGACTCCTTAAATCGATAAGTATGTTACCAGAATAAAATAAATAATATTGGGAATATTGCATCCCATTCCCTTCGAAACTGCAAATGTCTACGACAAAGTACCATCGATTCTTATCCTGCTCATCGAGCCCATCACGCACATCCTTCTAAGCTTGATCGATTTATTCGTAAGGCCAAATTCATTCATGACACTCCATAATTTTCCATCTAAATAAATCATTTTAAATGAAAAATGTTACCTTTATTATCTTGACGTAATCTACTTAAATCTTGATGTAATTCTTCCAACCGCAAAAGATGAGGTGATACAGGTTCCTCCCAATCGCTGTCCTGATTGACATTATCTCTCTTTGCATGATTTGCCAATTCGTCTTTTATTCTATCTAATTCCTTTTGCAGTTCACACACCACAGAATTTGTAGATTCGTGCGAATCTTTTTCTCTGCACAACAAAAAAAATCATGTTACTGCAACAATGAAAAATATATAGATATAAATTGAGTTATTAATTACCTTCTATGTAAATCTCTTGATTGTTGCAACTGGTGAGTGAGCGTGGCGACTGCATCTTGCGCATCGCGCAATCTCTGTGCTTCCGTTTCAGCACCGAGTCGCAATCCTTCGGATATTCCTCGCAGTCTACCAACCTTCGCATTTCGATTTATTCATTAATATAATATAAAATAGAACCCATCACAAAAATACGAATACGTGAATGAAATTCTTACCTCCTGTTTGAGATTACCGGCTTCATTTTCTGTTGAGCTTAATCTCATATTAAGATTTTCAATTTGTGAGTCTCTATCTCTTTCTATTCGTAAAATTGATTCGCGGCATCTCCGCTGTTCTTCTGCGACTCTTTCATCGCATTTTACCTCAATCTGATAAAAAAAAATATAAAAATTTAATAACGCCCCATTGTAGATTTCATAAAATAAAAATGAATAAATATAATTACGTCTCTCAATTGCTCTTCTAATATATGAACCCTAGCTTGCAATACGGCATTATCTGATTTGGCACGAGCATAACGATCGTCGGCAGTGTTCTGCGTGTCTGCCAAAGATGTCACTTGTTGCTGGAGCAATTGCACCTGAAAAAACGAAAATGACATTCATTAATTGGAAAAAAATATGCCTTATTTAAAAATATACATTTTTAGCATCCATCGTATTTCACATAAGTTAGCGATGCAAAAGCTACCGATACACTGTAAGGATGCTGCACTCCTTATGGGCGTAACGTGTCATAGTTAATAGGACTTAATAGACTGAATGAGCATCACCCAGTTATATATCGTTTAATTCTAGCGCCTTCTCCAATGATTCACCACGAAAAAATAATTATCAATTACAAAAATGCACAATTAGACACACAAAAATGTATCTTTCTATGGGTATGAGTAACATTATCGTGTTCTATATGTATTTGTCAACAAGATCGCAGGACAATGGACGGTTTGATTGAAGCAATTAAGGTCGCCCTTGAACTGTGATGTACGTTTCGAAAATAAAATGACAACGCCTCTTGGCGGGAGAGCCAAATGCTGACGATGCATAAATAATTTCCTGTTGAGGTGTGGTCATCATCACATGTGGTTAAAGTACGATGTGAATATAAATAAATTGGTATATCACACTAAGAAAATACATGTATAATATACAATGCGATTTTATTGCATTTAATGCGAATTCTATTTTGAAAGCTTTTTTGTTTTTTCTCAAAAAGTCCTCAACAAATACATTATACACGTGATAATGCTTTTTTCGATCTACGAAGCAAGATTCTGTTTATTCTTCTTAATATTCATTTCCGCCGAATACAGAGGGTAAGACATTATAGCGGTGATGTACTTAACCATTTTCCAAATTCTACATTTTTCTCAAGTAAAAGTCGCCCAGCACGCATGAAACAGTTTTCGATAGCAATAAATTTTAACAATAAAATAAGCATCCAATAATATAGCTACCAATGTCAAGATATGTCAGGGACAAACGTACCAATACAACAACAAAAAATAGCGACAATTGACTTAAACGATCTGCGAATTGACTTCAATAATATAATACTGATTGTAGTTCGTAAAGATGCTGAAAAAATATGCAAGAAAATATATATTGCAATTACAGTCGATTCTCAGAAAGTCCTCATCGAAAACATTATATACGCGTGATTTTCAAATCTTCGAAGCACTTCTGGAAGGTTCATTTGTGGTATGGCGTATAGTTACTTCAGTAATACTGATTTTATCGTTCGTTCATTTAAGTTTATTTTTCATCTTTGGAAATAGGAAGAAGTTAAATACTGAGGCTGAGGCATCACATCTTTTTCCAATCTTCAAAACACTTCTGAAACGCAATGTACTGCGTTTAGATTCTTCAGCCATCCTGTCTTTATCTCCATAATGTAGGCAAAAGTCGTAGTATCTTGTATAGTCGTAGTATCTTGTATAGTCGTAGTATCTTGTATAGTCGTAGTATCTTGTATAGTCGTAGTATCTTGTATAGTCGTAGTATCTTGTATAGTCGTAGTATCTTGTATAGTCGTAGTATCTTGTATAGTCGTAGTATCTTGTATAGTCGTAGTATCTTGTATAGTCGTAGTGTCTTGTATCAATAGTTGTTGTATCATATTGCCGGGCCATGGCAGTCGGATACGGAGGCTGAGGTATTGCATTGGTGTTGTACTTGATAAAAAACTCTATCCATACTTTCTATTTTTTCTACAAGTAAAAAAAAATACCGAGCAAACTAAACACATATAAAACAAAAAAGTGACAATAGGAGTCATCTAGCCCGTTCAAAAATTCCGCATATTTTTTTATCAAATCTTTAAGTCAATTTTCATTGCCCTAGATGAGGGCTTCCCAAGTTCCGCGAGACCTAAAGAGATACTCGTCGAAAATTTGGAATGGTTTTATATGCTGCAACACATTTAAACATCTTCTACTTGATATTGAAAGACGATCGATGATCAATCTTCACTAATGTTTATGAAGTATTTAGGTACAAGCCGAGATCTTGAACATAAATCAGATACAGCAATTAAAATCGGACCAAATTTCTATTTCTGAGGGTTTATCTCACCCACCTCTCAATATCTAGAAGATATTTTAAACTAATAATTTAAAGGAAAACGTATTACAATTTTTAATATAAATGATAAAATTGCAACTTTTGATAAAAAGATGCAGATTTCATTAGTTGAATCTAAGAATTTTGATTGTTTAAATTAAAAGAATGTTTGAATGAATTAAATATAAGTAGATTCCTTATTTTAGAACGCCTGTATATCTTAAAAACAAATCTTTTACACTATTTTCCGAAAACTAGTAAGGGCGATTTCTGGGTTTGGAATCCATTCTTAGTGGAAACTAAATCAGTAGGCTTAAGCGCAAGTGATTATGAAATCTAATTGATTTAATTAGTAACTCTGGTTTGAAACAAAAATACAAAGATGTCAGGAGAGTATTCCAATGTCTCAAAACACGGTATTTTTTATTTACTTCCGAGTCCTACAACATATTTATGCGAGTCAGGATTTTTTTTTTATGCTGCAACGATGTTAAAGTATAAGAACAGACTCGACGCCATATCAAATATAAGCATTCAACTCAAGTTATCCTTTCTTTTATGGTTATAAGATGTCTAGTGTTTTCAAGAATTTCTTAGCTATGAAGACATTTTTAGACGTTCTCTAATTATTTTAACATCATGTGATCCTATAATATTATCAAATATTTTATATAAACGTGTAAAAAACAGATATACACAGTCATTTTAATAAAAAATATATATTTGGATGTCTCGCTAAGTAATAAAAAAAATGTCGACATGGTTCACTATCAAAATAAATGATTCAATTCTTAGCTTTCATCAACCAAATATGATTTTTTACTTTAAATTAATACTATATATATTATTATAAATCACAAAAGTGTTCGAGAATTGTTTCACAATGACACAATAGTCGCAGTCCTTTATTGAGAAGTACAACATTCCATATTCGAACGCCCATGGTTGGTGTTGAAATCGTTAGCTATGCAAAAACGCAAATTCGCCAACCATTTATACCAGCATTCATGAAATATTCGCTATATGCATTTGAAATTCTAACGCTTATTCAAACGCCAATTTTAATAACAATTGCATTTAATTACATGAACATACTAATGCACAATGTGAAAGATCACAATACTATCCACAGACTCGATTGTGCGATTTTTTTTCTTATAATGCCAAGTGAAATCTACGATCATTGGAGCTATTCTATATGATATAATTTTTTTTATTATATTTGAAAGTATGATATAACAATCGAGTGTGTATATATTTATTTTTTATTCAATTTATAGTGAAAACTGAATATGTTATTTTCATGGCTAAGTAGCATGAATTTCGCTAAATGTACTGTAAAAATTGCCTATTATTTCTTGGAAACATTCATCAATTTCGCGGATATTATCTTCCGTTATCAAGAGAACGCTGCAGAACGACAGATTTGAATGTTACACCGAGCTCTAAATATACATAAAATAATTGCATTGTTCATCTCACGTCTCCGACGATCATTTTATTATTTGCTAAATCAAAAACTGACGAATCATTTTCACACAATTGATATCAACGTTATTAATATCTCGGGTCTAATTATTTAATGTTCAAATTAGCGAATTAAGCCGTGTATGCACACCATAATCTCAAAGCACAATTGGTGTTTTAAGCGAAATGCAATTTTCAGACGCGAAATCTAATTATACAGTCTATTAGACGTATCAATTTTATTTCTATGTACAACTTTCACATAATTCATTGATAAAGTCATAAATTATTGCGATCACAGTATGTGTGTGCCAAAAAATCAATATAATAATGCAAAAAAAATAATTAATATAAATATTTGAAATGTTAGATTCTTATATGGCGATGCAATTACATTCGATAACACGAATTAAACGCCAACGAATGCGATGAATAACACATTTGACTCAATTTCCGGATTATTTTCTATGAAATATATATTTTATAAATCTTGATAAATTATAATAATGAATATATTTTTAATAATTATATTGAATATGCAGAAAAATATCGCTATATAGCTAATCTTTCGTTGTTATCAGAGGAGGCAACGTATTTTTCATTTTTATCTTGATATGTAATTTATGTAGCATAAATTAAATTGACGTAATCTTTTCATTGCATTTCCAAATTTATCATATTATGCTAAAAAATATTTAGGTTAAATTAATTTGATTGCTATGCGTGATAAGTGTATATTGATCATCTTGAAGAATGTATACTCAGATAGTCGATTTATGAGCACGTAAACGAAATGTATCCGGATTCATTCAAACGCTTAAACTAGAATTTTAAGTTTAAATATTGGATTTATCGCATCGCATAAAACATCGTTTTACCGCAATGACTAAATGTGACGCATTTACATTCGGTTCGATTATCATTTTATGTTTATTTGCTTAAAATGTTGCGACAAAGCAACCATTTCAGAACATGCCCTCTATTTGCTTTATCCTCATGGTTATAATATGGTTTTAAAAGTAGTAAGTTAATCTGCAATAGGTACCGTTTTGGCGGGACATACTTGATCGGTAAGGTTGTCGCACCACTTGTGTGCGGCGGTCTTCTTGCCACCGTTGGTCCCCGTCTTGATGTGCGGAGAGAGCGGATAGCCGGTGAAGAGGTCCTCGAGCCCGTCCGAGCCGAGGTGGGGCCTCGCCTGGGGCCCCACGAAGTCGAACTGTCCGTCCCACATATCGAACTCGAGCTCCTCACAATCGTCTATCTCCGCGGACTCGCCCCTCTGACCCATGTCTGCTAGAGGTCACTTCACACCTCTACCCATGGCGGGCCTGCTTATCGCCCCAGATAACCCCGGGGCACTTGTGACCGCGAGAGATCATAACCGCGCTGCATACTGATGCAGAGCCGACTGAGCCAGTCCACTGGGCTACTGGTATCACCGGCAAGTTGTTATCGTTGTTTTGTCGATAGCGACGACCGGTGGCACGCGAGCCAAACGTTGACGCAAAAATATGGAGAGCGCCTTAGCGGTGAAGGTCGACCGGCATATGCCGGAACACCACTTTTGGGGTAGTCGTATATATATATAACCAAATTTATTAGCTGTAATATTTTAAGAAAAAAAAATACAATGGCGACTGCAGAAATAATGATATACATTTGTTTCTCTTTTTACACGGTGTTCATTCAGATAAAATTATTATAAAAATGTCAAATTTTATTTTTTATGCGTACATAAAAAAATACATATTTCCTATGGAATAAATGTATAACTTAATTAATTTATTTCTATAATAACTTGGGAATTGTATCCTTAGAATTTAGAAAAAATCTTTTTTCCGGAATATGTTGTTTCACCAACATGAAGCTTACTGATATTATTAAAAATAATAAATTAGAGCAAAATCACAATCCCCAGTGTCATGGCTAATAATTCTACCTAAAATCATGTACGCCCCCCATATTTGGGATCACACTCAAATGATATTCCAAATTAAATATAATACTAATCAGAAACGACAATAAAATAATAATAACAAATTATAATGTATATTTTTTTTACTACGATGGATGGATTGCAGAATAACAAGATTAACAGAAAGATTTCAAAGCGCCTTTCACCCATATAAATATTCGACAACGATTCTAAAGATGCAAAGGGAATGAGTCTTTCGCACATATATTCCCCCCAGTCTCAAACCACGACACTGATTAATTTTAGTATTATTTCAGTTGGATTGAATTTTATATTATTCGTTTTAAAATTATTTATTCAACGAATGATAGATGTGCTTAAATGAATGCATATTTTTTTATAAAACATGCGGAGGTAATGAGTCTCTTCCTCTTAAATACCCCCTGGCCAGTATAAAAATCGACTACTAACTTCGAAGCTCAGTCGAAGCTCAGTCGAAATAACTTACATTATCGAAATATATGTATGTTACCTACAAGCCATAACACTGCTTTATAACATTAGTTTAAAATAGCAATAATTGAGATGATAGTATTAAGTGATTATTTATTACGTGACGCTCAGACTGGCCACGATGTAGTAAAATGAATAAAAAATCAAAAACTAATAATCTGACAAAGGAGAAAAGAGCCCCAGCCTAGAATCTTTGCAAAGTACGAATGTCATGGCATTATTATCAGTTTGACAATGTAAATTACCCGCGACAGAGCTTAGTACCCAGATGGATACGTTCAACTTTAGGCGAAATCTATAAATTCTGGGAATTCTTTATGACACGCACGTATGAGAGACTCATCTTGTTCAACATCTTTATAATCTTCATCATACCTTTATATGCATGAGTAGCGCTTTATAATTTTTATGTCATGCCATTCATCCATCATCACATAAAATAAAAAATAAAATTAATAAAATGAGGGCCAATAAATATGTCCAGAGACATTACTCTCACATAACATTATCATATGCTAGTTTTATATCTTTTACGTAGTATTTAAGACCGTGATGATTATCTATTGTAGATAATTCTAAAGTGATTTATAACTTGCAATTAATATAATTCCGAAGCGATGATTTTTTTAAATAATCGCGTATAAAAAGTAACAATGCCACCCAAGAAATTATTTTTTGTATAATTGAAATTGGTTTATGTTTCTGAACCATGTTATTTCAAAACCGTGTAAAAAGAGATTTCGATGTACGTTACGGAAATCGAAGACTTTTGAGGTACAAAAAATAGATTTTTTAATTTAATATTGTTTTTTTGTAGAGTGATTTCTCACATACATTACTCAATGATGTTATATACGCATTAAATATTGTAGAAACAATAATTTAATATAATAAAATAGAGGGTTAAACAGGTGTATTATGATTTTATCCAGTGTAAAAAAACGCTTAGAATGCATAGCAATTGAACCGGATTCCGATTCGTATTGCGAAAAGGTTAAAAACCACTGCATCAAAACACAAATTGACCGTGACAGAAACGAGCGGATACAAGCGTAAGTGAGACGTACTTCTCAACTCTAAAAATCTATGGGAAATTCCAGCATCGTCGCTACCGTTGGAATTGTTTGGCATCACTGGATAATCGACGGGAAACTCGGATATTTACCAAAGCATCCCGTTCAATTGTTGGTTCAATCGAATGAAAAACAAATTCATAGATAGAGTCACGATGAATTAGTTTGGATAATCATTGAATATATAGGAATCGAATTGTTGCATGCGAAATATACGGATTGCACTCAATAACGAGAAAGCAATTATGGCATATGCACATAACCGTCTAGCTTTTGGCCCTCAAAAGTAACGAATCACTCTAATTATACGAATTTATTAATGCGGGTATGATTGCAATTAAAACGCCATAACACTATATTGGCGATGGGTGTTGAACCCGAGAAAGACTTGACGATGACACTATTCACTGATACAATTTATCATTTTCGCACACGCCACTTTATCGCACCGATTGAGTTTTGGCATAAGTATGTTGTTCGATTTTATTTTTTTAAATTGCAACCGAGGGGACGGGGCTGGGGGGAGATTTGGCCCCCTCGCCCGTGCACAATAATATAATCACTTTAAAACATCTAGGGGGAGATGCGACCCCCCGAAAAGATGCAAACGACGCAACACTCGACGCGCGTCCGGTCCGTTTTAACCCGTCGGAGCTACTGAATTAATAATCGCCACAATTGGACGATGTTGGCAGCAGTAATACAAAACAGTGTCTTGCGAGCACCAGTCGCGTATGTACATATAATCTCTGAACATGTGCTGGCCATATTGAGCGCGTGGAATGCAAGTGATTCCCACAATTACAACACACCGAGGAAAAAATCGCAGTTAAAATAACTGAAGCTATTTGGACCGATTTAGTAGCGCCGACCACCGCCCCGTCGATTTTTCAATAGATATTTGTAACAGCGAGCGACGTGTGCGATTTAATTCCGAGTTTGTTGCAATTTAGAATGGTCAGTGACTTCCCCTGTCTGATTTGAATATGCTTGGGGGAGGTCAATATGCGTTTACAGTATGTGGGAGGTGCAGTGGCGTGCGATGCAGATGATGCACGCAGCTCGTTTTGCATATTAATACATTTTATTTCAACAAACGTCTATTTTTGTATCGTTCATCAAACGATAATTCCCAAAAGCTCCATATCTTAATCTATACTCAAGAACGCAAGATAATGTATCGATAAATAATAGATGCTTTGATTCGAATATTATAAATGTCATTCACTTATATGTATATTGATTGACATTGTCTATTAATGGATTGATCTTATTTTTAAATTCACTTTAAATATTTGAGATGGCACTCAAGTGAGGAATGTACTAATTCAAGTGCTTGAATGAAAAGAATAACCAGAACAGCTAAGAAAAAAAATTAAAAGCGAATTAATTCAGATTGAAAAATAAATCAGAAGTCTGATCAATCTAAAATTTGCGCTTCTAACAGAGTTATGATTGATAGATAAAACTGAAAAAGCAGTGATGATACTGATAAAAAGTATGAAGTATCCATCGGTGTCAGAGTTCAATTTTTTTTTTAAATTAAGGACTGATCTGGGTAAAAGCTGGAGTCATGTCTTTAGCATATTTATTTGGCAGTTCTTACTCATTTTCAATCAAGTCGTAGTGAATTTCTCAAATATATTCAAAAAGTTAATATAAAGTTTCAAGAGTTTCTTCCATATGCCATTTATACATCACGTCGTTTTGTGCAATCATCCTTTTGAGATGTTTTTTTATTCCATGATAGATGTTGTAACTTTTCCAAAACTTTTTCAATGTTTAATCTTTTTCTGTTCCTACAATTATTTTGGCAAAAGTGATTATTGAATAATCCACTTGGAAGCTAACAATAACTTATTGATTCATCGGCTGTAGAATATTTATAGTTTTGGGAGATAATAAACCACATACTATTTTACATAATTTATCAAAAATAATTTTAAATTGTATGAAATATTTTACATAAACTATACCATTTTTTTCTTTTTGTCGTAAGTGGGAATTATCGTAATTTGAGAACTGATTGTATACAAGTGGAGTGTTAAATTTATTATGGTATTAATAAATCAAAAAACTTTCTTGAAATACAACCAGTTTAGAAAGTCCTGCGATTTATAAAAATGCTCTAAATGCATTATAATTTAATAATAATTACAGATTTTGATATAATTCTTTCAAAATTATATCATTCGAATAAAGATAAATTAATTAGTTTCAGAAAATTTGTAGGGTTTCTCTAACAGAAAAGTTTAAAGCGTTGTAAAAATCTCTTGGCGTAATAATTAAATTCAACTACACAGGGTGAATAAATTTGTCCTGGTTTCTCTAATCTATGTCAGTGATCGGTCACCTTTTTTACTTTTTTTATAATTCAAAAATACGGGAATCGGTGTTTATAGTATATATATACAAGTGTTTATTCGGCAAATATCTATAATTTAGAATTTGTATTCGAACGTCAGGCATTTTAAAACTGTTCAAAGGGTCCCCTGGAGCCCGAGTGCACCGCGTTACCGACCCCCGATCTATGATACGGATAGTGCAAATGTCATATTCCATTTCATTGATAAAAAATTATAACAAATATTTTTCTTTTATTATTACATATCAAGGATAAATATTTATACTGTCATAAAATCTAAAATGAGATAAAACATCTTGAGATAAGTCCATCACATGAAAATCGTCGATTGACCTTCCATACAAATTAGAAGTTACGTAAGCTAAATACTTGAAACGAGTTGATACTCAAAATTTCTCAACGCCGACCAGATAGCCTTCTCAAATTTTAAATAATTTTCAACACAGAAATGCATACACAACGCCTCTTATGCCGATTTCGAGATACCTACGCCTCCGTATATCGGATGCATATGCAAAATACACTTGCATAACCTATCTATGGATCAATATATTTGCATATTGAAATTGTATATGTATCTATATATTTTAATAGAATTATTCATGGACGATTGGTCGGTGCGTAACGCTACACTGGCTACATGTTTAAGTTCATTGTTCAATGACATATAAGTAGATAAGTCCATTAGCTGTTCTTCTTCCTGTATGTCTTTGAGTAATAAGATTATTTGCTATCGCATATCAAATATTCACCACACCCTTTAACGCAAATAATGGCATTATCGCCACATCCTATCTGGGTTATGAAAAATAAATTTTATCAAAAATCTAAGAATAATTATGTCAATCAAACGCGTTTGGCGTTTGCGATATGTCTGATTATTTAATGTAAACATTTTAAGATGAACATTAATTTATCTAACGTTATCATCTAAGCTGACACTAAAATCTATATATCAGTAGAAATAGTCATAAATTATATTAACATATAAATCTTTGTTCGTTGCGTTTTATATTCGAGGAAATCTGATGAACAGCATAAAGTGAATCCGTTCTATTTTACTCTCGATGATCAAGAAGAAAATAAACTGAATGATTCATATACGTCAGACGAACATCATGCTTGCCAAATTGTAAAAGTATATTTTTAAGAAAATTGCGCAATGTCTATTATTGTGATTCTTGTTAATTTTAGAGTGACATATATTTGTGAAGAAAAAAAAATATAGTAAATAAATACAATTGCAATGCAGTGGGTGTGCGTTTCAGTAACCTCCGCGAGTATTTTGGCATCAGATGATCATTGAACGAGATGGTTTAGAATTTTCTATGCTGATATATCGTGTCTGGGTAACCCCATCGGTTCAGGGAAGTCTATGGCGTGACGACGAACGCTTCCGTTTGCACTCGAAATCAATGATTACGTTAGCAAGCCTCAGAGAGCAGTTTATTTGCAGAATGTCTAGCATGTGTTTTCAGATTTAACACGGTAGACTTGCACAATGGCTTCTGACGGAAGCGACAGGAGCGGCACCAGATCTGAGCACACGCTCGGCGTCAGGTGCCATTGGGATCATGAGGTGGAGCCAGTGAGATCGAGAGTGAAAAGACACGACACGCAATGGTGAGAAAAAAGGTAAAATTTTCTGAATAATGAAATTTTTAATTGTTACACGTTCTCTTTAACAATAGATCATAACAAGTCTGATCTCATTAATCTAATGATATGTCATAGGAAATATTTAATAATACATAATAGGAAAATTTTTGAATTTACGCAAAATAAAAAAAAATAATAATATAATTATGTAAGAACGAGTAATGGCCTTTACTTGTATTTACTTTACTATTCAATTATGTACACGCAATTGGAAAATTTAACAATTTAATTTCGATGTCCATGGAGGCATTTTTGGGCCTACCGAATACATGGAAGGTCTGATTTTTCTCCTTCTCCTTTTTTTTTATTATATATTTATATTAAATAAGCTAGTCGTAAATAATTTCTGGTACCATAGAACATATAGCTTGTAGATGCTAATAAAATATAAGAACTTAAAGTAAATTTAAACAATGACTTGGGAATGCAGTTAGCGCGAAAATACCATATTTTTTGTTGAAATTTACGTCGAGAGAATAATAAATTATCGCGTGGTAGAAAAAGTAGTTTCGTTGATGCACTGTGACTTAAACATGGTGAACGCTTTGAATGTCCTTTATTTCATTTATCTATTTATTTAAAGACAATGCGTGATTGGCATTACAGAATGACCCAGTT
>JAGXCT010035709.1:0-12985 GCA_022495035.1 Philopotamus ludificatus | reverse complement strand
AAACAATCACGCACAGCTTGACATTGACACATTATTCGTCAGCTTCACGAGTAATTTCTTATAATAATTTTACATCTAATACAATTGTCTATTCATGAGAAAAAAAAACAAGTTTAGGCCTTCTAGGTTAGCGTTGCGTGAAATTTTTGCATAATTACAAGATTCGTGAGAACCTCGTCACTCTTCACAGCAGCGGTTTCGAAGTGGTCATCATCATCACATTGACCATTACAGTGCGTTAAGACGCACTAGCACAACAATAGAGTAACACAGCGAGAAGACACCGAGTATTTGCTATATTTTTTATGGTAGGCGTTAATCTGTCAGTGAGTCAAAGATCCTTATTGTTTGCTAATCGCAAAATTACATCACGTCATTGACTAGCCACATAAGGCGAGCTAACTTTCGCGAATTGACAGAGGTTGGAAACACACAGGAACAAATATGATCGATACGGTGACATCACATATGAAAGTCGACAAAAAAAAAATAGGAAACTATGTTTTTAAACAAAATTCAGTATCGAACGTATGACATTTTATCGGCGGATCTAATTGTTTAATTGTATACGGCCGTATTTTTAGATTGACCTTTGGGACAATATGGTATCACTTACCGAATCAATATAGACAGTCACTTGTAATAGTGGCCATCCTATTTATTGATCGCGGAACTATATTTTCAATAGAAAGTTCACGAACTCTCGATGAATATTAGAAATGGCCTAATGGGGTAATTCGGACGTTATTCAAGTACACACACGATCGATCCCGAAATGATTGATTGCTCAAGGAAAATACGTATTATTAATTTTAAATAATTACGCAAATATATGGCGTAATATATTCATATTTTGAACAATTGTGAAAGTATTACGTGTGGCCATTGTGTTGGGGAAAATTTTTGAAACGAGCAGAATAAAAATCTAGTTTTCTTCGGCGTAATCATCCGTGACGGCGCACCGGTCATTTATGAGATTTCAACAGAATAATTAAACGCAGAGATTCCGCAAAATTTCTGTCAACTATAACATTACATTGTTACAAAATTTAAAATTGTATAAATGGATAATTTTACTTACGTGCATACAAAGAAATTACGGAAATGTGTCTAAACCAAGCACGTACGTGTTTTATTAGACACAACAATGTCATTTTGAAACATTGCAAAATCAAAATTTGTAAGCCTAATGAAGCACAATAAAAAATCGTGTTTACACAAAATATTGTCCAAATGAAATCGTGGAATTGTTATGGCTTGAATTAGTTTTTTTTCACACAATCAAATCATCATTAAAAATCAATGAAAATCTCACGCTATCAATCATTATTTTTTTTTATAATTATCGAAAGACTGTTTCAAGATTTATTGCGCGATTTTTGTCAATGCCATACATAGGATTTGCACGAATGTAAAATTATCTTTTTATAGTGATGTTACAAATTGCTAACCTATATCTTCGGCTTGAGTACATGTCCTATTAATGTATTCAGATGAAGGCGTGATAGAAACTGGCACATAATCACGCTCAGTCGATCACGACACAAAACCATCACATTATAACGACAAAAAAAAAATAGAAAACAAAATTGTAAAACTGCGTACTGTCCACTAGCACTGGATGTTATTCACTGCATCAAAACTGGATCAATAAATTATTAAGAAAACGCTGTTTGCACAGCTTTGAACAGAACAACGAACTGAAACACAATGTGCAGCTGGTTGAAGCATTGGATACGAGATCTCACCATCAAACTTAATGGTCAAATGAGCGTTATATAATAATATAAATCGTTTGGTGTTAAAATTGGACAGCCGATTGCCCAAGGACTCAAATGAAGTGTGATGCAATTAACACAATCAGCCGACATTCCGGTAGAATGTAATTAAAGGTATTCCTGCGCTAATTATGCAACACTCATAATGCAACTGTTGTGATAAGACACTTTTATGTGATTGCACTTTAATTGCATTGCACAAAGAGTGAAATTTCTATTATTCAAAGAAATGTCATTCCGCTTTTGTTTTGATGGCGGCTGAAATAGCGCCCCTAACGATAATATTTCCGGCCATCACGTGAACGCGACATTATCCTTTTCGCCAGATGTTTCAATATTTATTCACGAACATTGCGTTTTGTTTTTTATTCACCGGAGCTATCGACGACATATTTTCGATTTATTTTCGGAATGTTTTATTATTATTATTATTATTTTTGAATGGAGACACCGTTACATTTACTATGTAACACCGAAAGGAAACGAGCAGCACATGCCGTGGCGCATGACATGCCGATTGGAATGGCGAAGAGTGACTGAATCGTACGTACACACATTTAACATGTGAATGGACGGACAGGCGTTCCTGGCCCATAGTTGGAAAAAAGCCTAGATGCCTATCTAATCATTATTCGTGTATGTAGGTTTAGTACACGCGAATGGATTCTAGCGTGGTCGGCTTTAGTTTATTTATATGTATAAAAAAACCATAGACAAATCCTCAATTAATTGATGAACATAAAATCGAGTAAAATATTAATATTTAATATAATTCGTGTTAGTTTCCGATCGTTAATGCGAAATAAAAATGGCACTGTGTTGTGAAGCAATTTTCGTACTTAGCAGAGGACGTTTTTTTTATTCATGCAGTCGTTAGTGCGTAAGAAAATTACAGAGGCTACGTATATAATCTGGGTTAGCATGATTTTTTTTCTATCCATGAGTGAGAGAATTAATGATACGACACAGTATGTCCAGCACGTCTTTAATTATCAAAGATATTTTGATTTTATATCAAATAATTATGATATTCTATAGATCCAATTGAAACGCTATTTTCGTACGACCTCCAGTATTTCGCCAGCATATTAAATTATAAGATTTCGGCAGAATCATAAGGTTTCTCAATAGTTGTTATGAGGAAAAATAGCAAAACATATCTCAACGTCAATAACCGAGTTGTGCATTCGGTCAAATTGAAACCCAACTTTCAATCTATGATGAAAGAACGTGTCCAAATTTGATTAACACTCACTGATCCCGGATTGTTTGCCGTAATTGAACAACGTAGCCAAAAGGAAACGGTGACCGGATAACGAAGTACGTGGTGATGTGCATATGATGTACATAAATACATATCATCTGAGCAGATAAGTGTGCATTTGCTCACGTATGCGTATACTGAGATAATCTGAGTCATTGATAACTCGTATCTAGAGGAATTTCTCAAATAATTGAGATGTTTTGATTAAAAAGAAATTAATGCACTGATACACAACATCGATATGCCTAATAATAAACGAATAGTATACGGCGTTGGTTAATGATCATCGATCCATTTCTGGTCACGAATATTTCATACGGCTGAAGCACGCACCAATTACATTTCCTCTGTATGTTTTATCATTTTCAAAGATTTCACTACAACTACGATGGCTAATTAATAGCACAGTTATTTATTTCAAATAACAATACGCGGAATGTTTGTAAAAGCGAGGGTAATTGACAATACATACTAATAAATGTAATGGGCGGTTCTAGAAAACTGGATTACACCGAGGGGCTTAATTAGCTGTACCGTTTGAGAATCGCTTGTATGCGAAGAATATTATATTTTCATAAGGTTGCGATGCGTGTTAAAGAAAAACAAATATGATTTTTCTACCGGATAGTGAGCCAACAAATCGAAACTTCGGATATGTTTCGTTGCGAGTGAAATTGGTTTAACGCATAAATGAACACGTTTTATATTGTATAACTATGCGTATAGTTTAAAAAAAAACAAGTTACGAAACATTTTAAGCCTAAAACAATAATTTAAAAAAAAAATCTCTGAAATGACATTGTTACAGAGTAAGACGGTCCCGTGCGTTTTTAGGCTCGACTTTCATTCAATTTGTTATTTCGATCGTAAGATTCTACGAAATTGATATAAAATGTTATGAGTTGTAGCTAACAAAAATAGCTGTAATGATAATGTAAGTTTATCGCGACTGAGCTAAGTAGTACTCGGATAGGTTGACCTCCTGGCGAATTCTGGAAAATGTTTATTACACTGGCCAGGGGGCATGTAAGTGTGAGAGACTCATTACCTCTTAAAATCTTTATTGAACATTAATAAAGGTGAGTCGCGCTTTAGAATTTTACTGTCATGCCTTTCATCCATTGTCAAAGAAAATAATATTAAAAAATAATTACAATTACACAGTAAAACATTGTTATTACTTTGGCAGTCAAGAATATAAATTAAGCCTTTATCTTGACATATTTTTCATCATCATTAGGTACGCAGGGCAAATAAAAAGACATCGTATGTTACAAAAACCTGTATCGGAGAAGAAACAGAAAATTAGTGCACAATTTATCTAAATATTTCTACTATTTGACGGTGGATGAATTGTATGACAAAAACAACTCCAAGATTCTAAAGATGCGGGGGATGAGTTTCTCATATGTACATTCCACCCTAACCATTTTCTTGAAGAGTTCTCAGAATTCATATATTTTCACTGGAAGGTTAAACTATTCGGGTATTAACTTATCTCAGTCGCAGTTTACTTACGTTATAAAACTGATTATATGTTATCTACAACCCATGACGTTGTTTATTTGTTTTTTATTTTGCATTATTTTACCTTAAAACATTAATCTGTTGTACTATTTAAAAAAAACTATTTTTAATGAGAGTCAAGGACCGTCTGTAAATACTTTATACATCAAATATTTCATTAGAATATGAATAAAATTATAAACTTAAATGTAAACTTTGTGGTAAATTAAATACATAACATTAATTAATTCCCCTGTGTATTTAAGCAAAAAATCGTGGTCTAAATTAAAAACAATCTCAAAAGATATTAATAAATAAATATTATTAACTGAAATTTGCCGGAATTACATGTTTTAATTCAAGATTAAAAGAATCAAAAATAATTATGCAACTCTTCAACTAATTCAGTTTCATAAAACATAAATAGTGGCATGGTTGACCATGTAAAATTTAGCATAGAAACAATAGGTAATTATTGTTTATTGTGTGAATTAATATTATACAGTGTACATCAAGAAGTTGCATTCATCTGCACAAATAGTGCAATTTTATATGACAAATGGCGTATCTATGATGTAATATCTTTACTTTAATGTCTAGCATTATAATTTATTATTGTAAATAACGGTAAAATAAATATATAATACTGTAACTAGTTTTCAACTTAAATTTATAGTATGCAATCATGTTGTTTTTAAATACTTTAAATAATAAGAATAAGAAATATTCATGCAATTATAAATAATGTTTAAATTTAATAAAATGAATAAAGCAAAAAGCTTACTGTCTCATTGACCCCCAGCGTCGGTGAGGCAAATTTTCTTGGTAACTAAAAATAAGAAAAAAGAAAAAAGGCGATAGTCAAAATAAATAAATTATTTTTACAAAAATTTACATTGTGCAATAAAGCATATGCGTACTTAGTCTAGTTTGAAAGTGACATTTTAAGTCACCTGAATCAATTTGAATCAAGAACCTGTGTCAATTTGTATTTTTAAGAAAAATATATTCGTGCTCAGACACATTCAAATATTTACTGATATCATTAGCAATAATTAAATAACAAATAGACACTCATTATAATATAAAGTACATTATTTATAATCGAGAACTATAATGCTAATAGCGAAATTATAATCTAATAAAAAAAAAATCAAACAAAACAGAATCAGAATGAAAACAATATTAAAATTAAGTTGGATTAATTATCTCGGTATATAATTATACTATTAACATGGCATTATGCTATATTTTTTGTACATAACTAAGCAATTCATAGTTCTGAAATAACTTTTACATATATACATATACAAGTCATCATAAAAAAATATGCAGAATTTTTTAATTACGATTGTCACATTTTGTTCTGTCGATACACTTGTCCCTAACGTATCTTACGTAACGTAAACGTAAAGCCATATTGAATGCTTCCTTTAATATTAGGTTACGAAAAATTTCAAACTTTTTGGTGACTTAGAATTTTTATTCATGGAAAAATAGAAAATGTGGAGAAAATTTTTACTCGGACACAACACTACAGCTTTTTACGTCAAATACACCCATTTGCAAATCAAATACACCTTTTTGCAAATCAAATTGATCCATTTTCTATTTAAATATCTATTGAAAATTAATCTGATTTGCAAAAGAGTGTATTTGATTTCCAAAAGGGTGCATTTGATTTTGAAAAGGGTGTATTCGTCGTAAAAAGCCTGTACAATGATACTTCAGCTTTTATATTCGTCAGACATGGTAGTTTGCGATTTCTTCACATTTCCGAAGATGAAAATTTTCTCAAAAACCGTTTATTCATCTATTAATTCTGATGATATGAAGGTTTTTTGAGAAAAACAAAAATTCTGCATTTTTATTTATCAAAACTCGTAGGTATTTTATATATCTGCTTTAATTACCTAGGAGGAGTTCTTCGCAAACTAGTTCTTGTCCACGAATGTCTATTAATTACACCATTTGGGCTACGTTGTCCGACTTCCCTAAAATTATAATATGATTAATAATACTATAAAAAAAAATAAAAATAACAAACAAAATGCCAAACACGAACCCATTGGATGTATCCAATTCAATATCGGCTCCTTCTCCATAACATTCGAAATTTTCTCCATCAGACGGCGAAGAACCTCTGCTTTTAACATCGCCACTTCCCGGACTGCTACTTCCTGCGGCATCAGATCCCGAAACCATGAATCGTGGCGCCTAAAAACACGACAAATACGTTAAATTCATATGTATAAATTGAGTTATAATTTAAATCATACGCATTACCTTAATTTTATGCGAAACTTTTGGCGTTTGCGGCGATTTAGGACGTTGAAAGACACTGGGTGCCATCATCGCAGGCGAAAGAAACCGAGTGGAATCTGTAAAAAAAAACATTATTATCAATATGCACGATAACATAACAGTACTAACTCAATATAACAAACCGGAAGGTAGTTTGAGAGTTATTAAAATTATATAATATCGAATGCCGCGATCTAATAATGCTTAAATCGCAGACGATGAGTAAAAAATGGTCAGTAGAACGGTAATAAAAAAATTTCACCAAATACTAAAATTGCGCATAATGGTTACGATTTAGCAACAGATGAGATGTGATTCCGGCGTAAATTGAAAATAATTCCACTGTTATGTACGGAATCAATTTCCAAATGATTTATGTATTTAGATCATTATGCCAGAAAGGCACCACGTAAACTGTGTGCGTGTGAAATATCATTTTCAGAGATATTTAATCATAATATTAATAAGTATTAATATTTTTGTTTTCAGTCACTGTTGTACCTTTGGAAAATGCCTCACATTTTCCTGTTGTTCTTGTTAGCATACGATAATACCAGAGGAGCAATCCTGCGAGTAGGTATGCCAGATGCTTCGCTAGTTGCGTCAACCAATACGGAGTGGCAGATTGCAGAAACTGTTCCGAATGACATACCGGAACCGCAGTCGAGATCATTTAGATCCCAGTCATGTTTAACCCGTTTATTTATCATTAGTCATTACGCTTAATACGTAATTCGGTTAGGCGTTAATTAGAAGATATAACATGATTACACGTTGCAGCGTGCGTTAATATCGAATTTAATAAATAATCATAGTTCGAGTTTCGGCAATCTGCATAATCGTGACACGATTCAGCACGAAACTCTTATGTACATTAAACATTTTAATTGTCATTATAATCGTCGCCTCAATAAACAAAAAGAGAACAATGATAGAAGAACACTGAAAAATGTTTTATCAATGGTTAAATTATTGTTTTCACCGGGCGTTCGTTGTCACAATGAGAGAAAGTTCGGTTAAATAATTTTGTTCATGCCATGTTGATGAATCAATTCACACGTTTCAATAATGACGTTTATAGAAAATTAAATATGAAATATTCTTGAACGAACACTAGTAATTTTATTGATTATGAAAATAAAATTCAATGATGGAATCTCACGAACTGGAGGTAGCTAAAAAATTGGTTATAAGCGTGTAATGGTCTATGGTTATGACACTGTTGATGATGTCATTCGTGTGTATATTGTTATTATTGTTTAACGCGGACATAACGGTTGTTACGACTTTATATAACAATGGAGGTATACGTCCACGGCATGAACGAGGAGTCGAAGACTGAAGAAGAAGACCGGTCATCGCAAGAACTGCATCGGAGTCGGCAATGCAGAACGACTTCCGTGACAGGAGCCGTTGATTCCTTCGTTGGCGAAAAGCGTAGCTAAAAAAGAGACAGGGGAGGGGGGAAAAGCGGAAAATCGAAGACCGTGACGTGAGCCACTCACCTGAGACGCCAATATCGACCACTGATGTATGCAGATCGAAACAGTGCAGTCATCGATATTGATCGACGACGGTCGGAAGAAGAATGAAACTGGGTGACGACAGTTCAATGAAACTCTAACCATGAAATGACAGAGAAAGGAGAGAGGAAATTGCGGGAAACGATACTTTCTTATTAAAATTTGTTAATCACGTTGCATTTCTTAATATTTCGACTAATTTATTGGTATATAATAATGTAACGAACGTTTTTTGTCATGATAATGTTTTGGAGAAAGAATGACAATATTTTAAAGGATTATTCAATATATAAATAATCTTTAATGCGAGAAATTCTGAATCATCATAATCAAATATATAGGTCAAAAATGGATAAAATCATCAGAAAAACTCTCTGAATAGAGAGTCCATCGAATGAAAAACAACATAATATGTGTATTTCATTCATTCAGTTTGTGTCCAGAAGCAGCGAAGTAAGCATCCCTATAAGTTTTTTGTTGAACTATTGTTTAACATTAGTCTTGTGTAATAAAATTGATTTTATTATTAAGGGTAAAATTTACATACCCGAAACTGACGAAGGATACATGAGACATTGTATGCTCCTATTTTACGACTAGAGCTCATTCAGCCGTTAAATATGCTAAACATCAGTGCTAATGGTAGGAGATGTCAATTTGGTTTCAAAAGTTGAAATCCAGCAATAAAAATTTAAAAGATGCTTCTAAATTAGGACTACCCTCCAAATTCGATGATAGCGTATTGAAATCCCTGGTTGAATTAGAGTGTCGTTTAACCATTGAAGAATTTTTGCAAAAGCGCATCGATAAATCATCACGACAATGCACGCCTTCACATCGAAAGAATTACTTGTGACAAGATTAAGGAATTTAACTAGAAGCTTCTACCACACTCTTCATATTCACTAGACCACGCTCTATCACAGTTGAACCTTTTCAGATGCATGAAGCACACGCTAAGAGAAAAAAGTTTTCAAAATGCGGCATGATAACCATTTTAACTAGTATTTTAATTGCATGAGAGAGTGGTTGAAACTATATTTTATAGTGTTATGTAAAAACATATAAAATAAATAAATTTTAGTATTATTTATAAAATACGCGATTTCTTCCTGGTCCCTCTAATATAATCTCAAATGTTCGAATAATCAATTGCGCACTGGAAGATCTTAAAATACTAAAGGTGAGTGATTGAAAGACCAACATTGTCATTTTGGCCAAAAGGGGGATCAACGAGGAGAATGACGAATTTTAACTTATAACAAAGTGCATTGATCCAAAGAATTTTGTGATTTCTCATATTATTCATATGTTATTAGAATTTATGTAACCGTTTTTGGTAACACGTACGTCAAAATTGACCGTGAGAGTTGTTTTAGAACTGTAGAATCAATGCTAAATTATCAAACAAACAAAAAAATGTATTATTGTCAAATACGGCACTTACAACAGACACCTATTCTATGCGAGAGAATAATACAAAGCGTACTATAATCATCATCATCATCATCATGCACGCTATTAAAGTGCAAGGAATCAACTACACACTAATGTGTGGAACTAATCAACATTTAAGACATAACGACCCCTATGTAAAATAAAAATATAGTAAATACGAACCGCATTACATTAAATCGGTAATATTAAAATCAACTTATTATTATTTAAATAATTAAATTATGCGGAACAATTTGCATTTATTCTGACTGGACATAATTTTCATACTTGAAAACTATGGATCATTAAAACTAAATTATCTCAGAAGCGTGCATAATTTCAATGCAATCGTCATTCTAACCCCAATAAATGCAATAGACGTATGAAATAATATCAAATGAATTTTATCATGTCACATGTATAATATATAAATAAAAACAATGGTAAAAATAGATAACTATGGAGATATGATTAATCGCAACATATATAATCATGAACTGATAATGCATAACGAGGATAATAAAAAAATATACTAAAATCAATGATTCATGTGAGTAAATATTTCAAAGAATCGAAACAAAGGTCGATCGATGCCACATTTTTGAGTCGTTTTACAATATGTACATAAATTTATTCTTTATTTTATTACTGGTAAGGTCATGACCCAGAAGCGTGTGCCTTTTCGGGTATTGGAAGGAGAGGTTAAGGCCCTGTAGATGGAAACCAATTTTTTTTTATAAAGGGGGCAGCATTGAAAATTAGACAAAACGAACAGGTCACGCTAGGGGCAGAAGAGGTCGATGAAAGCGATAAGCCATCGAATGACCAGGCCTTCCACAACCTGAGGATATCGACCAGCGGCCACTAATGGCCAGGGTTATTGACATCCATTATCGGGATATAATTTAACATAGTAAAACTGCCTCCAATTAAAAAAGTACGCTCGTTAATTAGAAATTAATAGAAAATTTCACGCAAATGATCGATTAAGATGGTTAAATCTTAAATAAAATGCATAACATATATTTAATGCTTAATATTACATTTAAAAAATATAAAATAATGTTACTGTTAGAACACGCAATCATTCTCTGTCACATGGTCGAGGTACAAATAATATCCGTGACATAGATAATACTTGTTATTTAAAAGAACTCAAAACAGTATATGTTTTAATGTGCATCAAGATGTCGTGTATATAAAATGCAACATGCATGTGATATCGAGTGACGAGAGCCGTTCGCAACAGTCTGACGATTAATCTGAAAGGATGAAGTGCTAGGATACGATATCCGATATCGTTTAGTTGCAAGAAGTGGCTCGAGTGTTTCAACATGGAATATTTTATTACGTGTATTAGTAAATTTGACACGCCATGTCATGCATATTTTAATTTTTAATATTAAGCAGCGGCCAGAATTTGAATATAAAAAATCTGGTGTGGCCAACAGATGACTTCGATCCATTAAATTTTATACATTAAAAATATTTACGCAATTGCCACTGTTAAAAATAATATGAAAAAAAATACGTATTAAATATGAATGAAGCAGTATCATAAAAAAGATATGATATTATTATTAAAAAAAAGTGTTTTAATATATTTATGTCATAATGAAAGTGTAAAGTTTTAGTTATGCGACGGATAAAACAGAACATGACGGAAATCTACTTTCACCTACATTCGAGAAAAACTCGTATATCAGGAAATCCTGATAGATAATATTTTAATTGTTCATTTATAATATTTATATTTTGGTGTTGATTTAATATTTTTCAAATAAATATATTTCCCATCTCATTAAAATAATGAATCATTCCGTTTCTTTGTTAATTCTCTCATGACATTGGCGCACCTGACAAATGTCAAATATAATGGTAAACTAAATAATGGCAATTCATGAGAACGATGATATCACGGTCGCTGGGAACATTGGCAAAAATGGAGATCTCGCCTTCACGTAGTCTGCCCCCATTACCACGTGAACATGGCGATTTCGTTTTCCACCGCGGTGGTATAAGATGCAGATCGACGCGAAACTAGGTGAGTGTGCCGATAACAATTGCTATTTGTGCAAACGTGCGATTTGCATGAGATGCGTATGGCAACATTTGCATTTTGCACGCATCTCTCCGCTCTAAAGTACGACCTGATTTCCATGGTGAGATCTGATCGCATTTTACTTTCCAACATCGTCAGGACGATGTTAGAAATCGAATGACTGAAGCAAAATAATGTTACATACAAATATACAGTATACTCCGGATTATCCGGGTAAATGGTGGGGATGGGCCTCACGAATTATCAAAAAATAATCTAAACTATTATTTTAATTTCGTTTCAAAATACAATTACATATATGTTTTCTAAGGCAAATTGTTATTTTAACAGGGTTAATATTTGTAATATTTTAAAAATCTATGATTTTAGTTTACTTACAAGAATCTTTTAACATTTTCTAATATCATTTCATAACATTTTAAAGTCCATTCTTGATAAATCGGTGCAGCTATTGCCTAAGCGGACGACATAGAATCAAATAATGAGAACGGCAATGGACATGGGACTGAGGATCAACGAGACTTAGACAAAATACATGCCCATATGACAAGAACAAATCCTTGAACTCCTGTGAATCGAAGAGTATAGCTTCGAGGGCGTCCAGGAATTTACATATCTCGGCTCACTTATTACAAAAAATAATTATACAAATATGGAAGTAAGTATGGAGTTGTCGAAGAGGAACCATGCTGGTAACTCGGTGCTACTTTAAACTTCTTCAGCATCTACTGTAGAGATCCCTCCCAAAGAAGACCAAAGTTAAACTCTACATGTCCCTTGTCAAGCCCGTTCTAACGTACGGTGTTCATATTCTAAAGAGAAGATTTCTAAGAAGAATAGTTGGAGCCGTATTCGACGACGGGGAATGGCGTATAAGAATCAACGAGCAGCTATACTGACTATTCAAGGTAATATCGGTCACAGCTGTCGTCAGAGTGGCCAGACTTGGGTGGGCCGGTCACGTGCCAAGGATGCAGGAGAGTCAGCCACAGACAAGGCTTCTTATCCCGGAGGAAAGGAAGACAAAGGCTGAGGTGATGCATCATTAAAACTTACCGGGATAGTTCCTTGAGCCGTTTCCCATCACATATCCGCATCCTACAAACTCGCT
>JAGXCT010035708.1:1324-44341 GCA_022495035.1 Philopotamus ludificatus | reverse complement strand
TCAAAAAATAAAATTGAAAAACCTTAACCCCCTATAACGTCACCCCCTATTACGTGGAACCTATCCCGACGTTATAGGGGGGTTTACTGTATATAAATTGACCTTAAAAATATTAGAATTTTGTAGAAAACGTCGATTTACAGGAATCTTTATAGGAGGGTTGACTGTACTACACTATAAATCCAGTTCTGCCAACCTCAGGAATAATCTAAATCCACCCAACCTTAGGAGGAACCCAATTCTGCCAGCCTCAGACGGAATCCAGCTCTGCCAACCTTAGGATAAATTCAGTCCTGTAAACCTCAGGGGAAAACAGTTCCATCTGACTGAACTAGATTTCTCCTAAGGTTGAATCCAATCTTGCCAACTTCAGGAACCCAGTTCTGTCAACATCAGGAGGAATCTAATCTTAGCAACCTCAAGAGAAACCCAGTAATGCCAACTTTTAAGAGTGCCTTTTCTAAAGTGGCAACACTCGCGTCACAACCCTAAAAACAAGTCATAGCTGGAATTATTCATTTGTCAATTTAACTTAGGGAATACTGCTAAATTATTAATTATTTGTTTTGAAAAAAAAATTAAATAAAAAAAATCGTCTTGAAAGCTGAACTTTGAGGCCCCGGGGATGCACCTTAAGAGCCCAAGGGGAAATCCGCCACTGATTACGAATATAGCTGGACAGTTTAGCAATGAAAATGAAAAAATGGCCCTCCCTTGTGCATTAATCACTTCATACGCGTTGACGCGTATACGCGTCAAGCAGAACCGGTCCAATTTCCGCACTCACGCGTATTCGTGTGAAGCCCCGTGTGCTAAAAATGGACCGAAAAGGGTTGAGAAAAAATGCGATAGTACATACCTTTCATCTTAACGCTACCGAGACGAAATATTACAGCCATAACACCGTTCCGTACGTAGGGTAATAGGCTAACCCTTCTAGAACCCAGTCCGACTGCTAAATGCCGAGCGCACGGCGATAACGACACCGATACCGCATTCTGTTCCAACAGAGTGGTATAGAGGCATTCACCGAGATTGTTCCACTCCAATGAGAATATTCCTGAAACACGCAAACAGATGTAAATACAGCATATTACAAATATTGAAAATGAAAAAACACACATTGTATTCAAATTCATATGTCAATTTACATACAACTGATTTGACACCATACCTAATAGGTGAGTGATATTACCCATTCGTTGAGCAGGCAATAGGGCCACCAAGAGACGTCCATCGCGTGAAATGTCAATACTGGCGTCGTTATGAATTTTGCATTTTCTGACAACTATATTTTTATTTACTGTAACGAGTAAAAAACAATTATTGAGTACCGTTGCGAATGACACGAATTGGTTATACTTTGGAGACGTAGCAATTTAAATTATTCACCATTGGAGATATCGGGCAATTGGCCTTGAGTAAAATCCCATACTTGTATTCGGTGAACGGACGAAGATGGACACTCCGTCGTAAATCTGATAGTGGTCGACGACCACCTGCTTTCATTTTCATCATTTGGGAATACATTCTTAAAATAAATGTTAAAAAGATTAGCCACATAATTTATTTCGATAAGATATTGTACATATATTGGATGGCCCAGGAATTCCTCAATTTTTTTCAGATAGTGTGTATTCATACGCAGTGGAAGAAACGTCATTCTGAGATTTTTTGTAGAAATGTTAGTTATTGTTATTTTTCATACATAAAAACTGAAACCCAAAATCGAAGAAAAAGTCTAAGCCCAAAATCGACGACAAAAAACTGCGAAAATAATAATAAAAACAAACGTTGCCACGGGTACAATGTTTTTTCTCGCTCACATCTGGTACGATGTGCCCAGTAAGAGTTAAAACGTGCAAGTGACATGTGCTGCAGGTAGCTCAGTCTGCGATGAGACATGGCCGAGCCGTTTGTGCGTCATATTGATTAGTTAAAAAATCCAAAATATCAACTAAATTATGAAGCATATCGAAAAACTATTTTTATTCTTAGAATAATTCATTTTTGAAAAAAATGACAAGATATTGATGAAGAATTCATCAATATCGTGACTTGAAATGCTTGGGGTCCCTGAGAGACCCCCTTCGGATGACGCGGATATTATCGAGTCACCGTGACGGATGGGTTAATTAATTTTAATTTAAAACCACAAAGTTTTCACAAAAGGTCATTCAAAAATTTCCAAAATAGATGCCCAAAAATGATGGAAATTATTTTTTATAATTTTCCGTACTAGCTTTTTTTTAAAATAAAATTGCATTACAAAAAATTGGTTTAATTCCTGGTCCACCTTATATATATTTATTAATATTGTCGATTATACCTGTGCCGCAAATACTGGATGTAAATAATCGGCCCTCGAATAAGATGGTTGAGATCGTTGTGGATTTTCCGGATTCGGACCCACATCATTAATCGGTACATCATTTACATGTACTAAAGGAACTGATAAATTCTGAGAAGCAGTTGGATTTTGATCTCTATTGGCATTTTCCCGTCTCCGCATGGATTCGATAACCATCCTGCTTATGTAACCTGGTGGGACGTTATGCTCTCTGTTTGAATCGAGATTATCTTGATGCCTAATCACTTGCAACATATTTCCCATAAGTCTGTGGTTGAATAGGAATCTTCGGTAAATACACGACGGTCGTGAAAACAGTGGTCTCTGCGGACTGCGCCAGTACCATGGCATCTGTCTCATTCTCGGCGATCCTTCGGACGCGGGTTGATGACTATGCGACGGATGATCTCCCGTCGAAGAGCTTACCACGTTAGCAGCGGGATCTTCTTGCGGTATATTGTCGGTCGGCAGTTCAGCGTTATTATTACTCAGGATATTCTGCATCGGAGACGACAGCGGGGCATCCGCATTCCGGGAGTTGTATGGGACTCGTCTACGTATGCGGGATAATGGATCGAGCCGCAATAGCGTTCTGGACCTTCGAATTTGGACAAACACATCGTTGCTGTGCTCTTGAATTCTAGATGCGAGACCGTCAGCCGGAGATTGGGAATTTGGATTATTCGTTGCTCCGGATTCCGCCGGTTGAGCTGAAGAATTAGATTCAACGATCGCCGTTGGCTGCTCACTATTGGCGGTCGATTGCTGACTGCTAGCCGTTGGGGGCGTTTCGTTCGGAGGCCGTTCTTGTGAGGATGATCCGTTGTTCTCGGAATGTGGATTCGTTCTTGGATGTTCGTCATAAAATAAATGGGACACCAACAGCAAACAGGTCACGCTGAGAGCCTTTTTAAGCAGTCGCAACATAGTGATAATACGATTACTCAATTGATCCGCTTCCAAACAATCCATCATAATGCTAAACATAATAGCCAAAACTCGACGAGCGCGCATACGTATTCTATCTCGGGTTACGTCGAGTTCGCCGCGACGAATATTCATTACATTTCTACGATGTCCAATCTCTTGAAGACGAATAATTCTAGATCGCGAGGCCACTTGTCGACCGCGATGCCTTCTCATCAACGATAGGAACTGTCTACCTCTGAATGCAGAATTACTCGACGGATTCGCATGAGCATTGGACGTGGAAGGGTTATTTGGACACGTCGGTGTATGCTCGCGAGGATTTGCGTTTCCATGGAATGGAACGTCCGAGTTTGGGTTGATATTACGCATTTGATTGCACATGTCGTGCCTGTGTCGCATTCTTTGAGATAGTTTGTCAGTTAAATTACTACGGATTCTTTGATTCAATGATAATAATCTATAATTAGCGCAGTTTCTGTCGTGTGGCCTCGGACGCGGGTGAGTTCGTGGACTGTTGGTACTGTTTGAAGTGTTCGGTGGTGGTGCGTTAGATCTACTGGGTGAAGTAGTATTTGCTCCTCGGTTAACACCGACAGATCTGGGCCTATTAATACAGTTATTTAACAATCTACATCTGTCCAGTGGCGGAAGGGAGAAGCCTCCGGGCGACTCGTGATCAGACGACCTCTGCAAAGATATAATCTCCCTTCGTAAATCCTCCCACATCCCTCTAACTATGCGGAGAGATGTTTGACCACTATTCCATTGAGAAATTAATGCATCCGTATGTCTTTCGATCGCTTGCACTCCGCGAGTTACTCGATCAAAAGCATCATTGCTTCTACTCGCATCACTCGGTCTTTCCTGACCAATTCTAGAACTACTAGCTTCTGGGTTCGACTGTTGAAAATCATTAGTAGATGGTATTGGAGAATCATCTGGAATAATGTTATTTGAATGAGTTAATTCATCTGTTTCTCTAGAGCTTGATGACAAACTACTATCATTATTACTTGTCGAAAAAATGTCAATATTATCAGCATCGTTATTACCTGGGAAATCACCACGGTTGAGTAATAATTGTAATAATCCCGATCTAGGCAAAGGTAATGGATTTGAAGAGTTGATATTCGAGGTATTCAAACTTGGTGTATTGGTGAATGTTGTTGCTGTAGTTCCCAAGTGTTCGAATCTATTCACTGGCGGCTGTCTACTTTCAGGCGAGATTGGCGGAGTATTATCACGTTCTGTTGCTGAAGTTGACGGCGGATTTACTACTTCCAAATTATTTTGGAACTGTGAAACAATTCTAGCAAATCTTTCTCCACGAGAACTTCGCATTCCTGCAAGCAAATTAAGTAATCTACTTCCAGATTCTCGCAATACATCGTTAATTGCATCAAATCTTTGATCATCAATATTATCATTCGACGATTCGGAATTCTGAGAAAAATCTTCAGGGCTTAACTCTACAAATCTAGGTCTATCGGACATGAGAGAATATTCTTCTTCGGGTGGATAAGGTAGGTGGGGAGAAAATGAAGAGTTAGGTATCACGGGATCGCTTTCAGTAACAGAAGGTTCCAAATTCTGGGGATGATAAGGATTGGCAGCATTAGATCTGGGCAATGGAAATTCTCTTAAAAGATTCATTAGGCGCAGCGAAGAAGAACGAGCTGCATCGTATCTCTCCCATAAATTTAATGTTTGATCGATGGAATTTTCCATAAACCCTTGTAATCGATTTAATGAAGCTGTTAATTCATTACGTAAGGCTTGATTTGGAACACTAGTGTTTGTCGAGGGTTCTCTTGAGGTAGATGTATTTGACGGTGGTGTCACCTGACTATTACCATTGCTAGTATTTGTGGAAGAGGAAACAGGCTGAAAAGCAGATTGACTAGTACTTGGCCTCGGATCTAATAATGACGATTCTCCGAATTGAGAATTATTTTGATTACTCGTCGATGGAGGTTTTATGATATTTGGTTGATGTGCTGAACTACTTCTGAAATTATATGAAAAATATTAATATGTATGTTTTTTTTTATAATAATAAAAAAAGGTTTATTATTATTATACCTTGATGTCGAAGGTTCCTTTGTACTATTTGAATTTGTCGGTTCGTCATTATTAGTGTTTGCATTCTCATTGCTCGTTGAACTCGACGCACGTGACCGAGGAGGAGTATTTACGTTCGGAGACCAATCCACTTCCATAGGATCTGTACCACGATCGGTCTATAAAGAAAATAATGCAAATATTATATGAGATTAAAAAATAATACGTATATATTTATTGTGCAAATAATTTATTTCTTACTGTGTTTGCCGGTTGTGTTCCGCCCATGATCAAATGATGATAATTTCTGACAAGACTATCGTATCGTTGCACCAAGTGATGATACGAAGACACAATCTGTTCATGAGACGAACTGGCTGGTAATAAGCGAGAATATGAATTCTCTGGTGGAAGATGTGGTACCGGTTGCACTATAGAGTTTGACGTCGTAGGATAATTCCAACATGATATTCCAGTGATCAGTTTGTGTCCGAGAGCATCGAAAGCAACAAATCTGTTATAAAGTAGAATTACAATTGATATACTCTATCCTTTGACATCAACAAAAATATTTATTATAAATAAATAACTTTATATTTACCTGACTTTGGACTTGATTGAATTTGTTTTAACCGATATAAAAGGCGCAGGTATACTCCAATCCCAGAAATGAAGCTCGTTAAAAGTAGCAATAACCAGCAATTGATCCCGAGGATGAAATGCTATGGATGCAATAACCGTTTCCGTTCCGACTGTCCAAACTTCGCTGCCTCCCTAAATGTGACGCAATAATTAAAACACAAATTTTAATATACAAAACGGAAAAATGTTGAATACTAACACTGAGATCCCAAACGCGAACTTGACCTCCCAAACATCCCGATGCCAGTAGTTGTGTGTGCGACGGATGAAAGGCAACACACCACGGTGTTCGCGGATGTCCGCTGAGAGTTTTCACATGTTTACCCGACGACAGTTCACTAACGTACACATTGTGATTTCCATGGGTCGACGCTACTTTTGTACTGTGGACGTTTTTAAAATTATATTATAATAATAACGTGATAATATAATTAAAACGTGAATTAGGAATAATAATACATTTACTTAGAGCTTAATATAGGGGCACTAGAAAATTCTTTATAGAGCGATAAATTTATTTTTCGTTCCGTTCGACCGTTTCGACCGTTCATGATCATTTCTTTCAAATGCCTACGTTTAATCTCTAAGCTCGACATATGGGTTCCTCGTGTTCTTACGGAAAGAAATTTGTGCCGTCGTGTTGACGTCTGTGATTTGCTTCTCAAACGTCAAGAAAATTATCCATTTTTGAAGAGCATCATCACTGGGCACGAGAAATGGGTTGTCTGCGACAATGTTAAACGCAAGAGATCATGGAGTAAAAAAGATGAACTGGCTCAGAGCACTTCGAAAGCCGATATTCATCAAAAAAGGTGATGCTATCTGTTCTGTTTGGTGGGATTTCAAAGGAATCGTTTTTTTGAGCTTATATCGGACAACACAACGATCAATTCTAAAGTGTACCGTCATCAGCTGGACAAATTGAATGATTCACTTAAACAAAAAGATCAGAATTGATCAATAGAAAAGGTGTGGTGTTCCACCAAGATAATGCAAGACCTCATACAAGTTTGTTAACTCACCAAAAGCTTTTACAGCTTGGATGGGATACACGGTCACACCCACCATATTCTCCAGATCTGGCAACTTCTGATTATTATTTGTTTCGGTCTCTACAAATTTTTTTAGATGTTAAAACCTTTATATCATATGAGGAGGTCAAAAATCACCTGAATCAGTTTTTTTGCCAGCAAAAAACATTTTTTTTAAGTGTAGAATCATGCTACTGCCAGAAAGATGGCAAAAAGTATTGGACCAGAATGACCATATATATTTCAATAAAGACTTTCATTTTCATAAAAAAAAACCAAATTACTTTCCGGACAACCTGATACTTTATTTACGGCTAGATGCGGTCTAAACGAAGAAGATTCTATATGGATTTCTGCAATTTGATCGAACCACATGCAATATCCTGAATTAGTTCATCCGCAACCACTTTGATGGATTTTGTTTTAACGAATTGTCTTTAACCAGTAGCTTGGTTATAATATGGTACGTTTAGTTCGTCCGCTCTGTGAATAGGACTAAATTGCATAAATATATTTCTCACTAATGTGCTTATACGTGATAAAGGATCCTTCTTTTTGGTCGATTTGACCTATCGATTTCGTATTTGTTACCGTGACTGCTAAATCAACGATTTATTGTTGTTCTATGTTAGCGTGAAATATGGAAGCAGCGAATGAGTTAAAAGGATAAATTCTTATTCAAGCGATCCGGTGATTCAGAACAGAGATTAGAATTAACAATTTTCACCATGTTCTCATCATAATAAAATTCCTTAATAATCTCACCAAACATAATGCAATATCTTTCAAATGGTTAAACTTAGCTTGGATGACATAATTTAGCTGATTTGGTAGCAATAATTATTTATTCTAATGCAATAAATGATTAATTTCTCGTCACCTGTTACAATTTGTTTTAGTAAGGACCCTTATCTTGAGTGATGTATATGTGTTTATTTAAACCAGTTTATTATCTTTAGTAAGATTGCGCTGTACCCAAGCACCGTTTCTCCAGACCTTTCCAATGTTTGTTGTATTCTTAACCAGGGACATTAAAGCCTATTCGGCAATTCTTGAATTGTTAATTTTGTTTTTATCTTTTCCCCATATCTTTCATTATCATCATCATAAGCGCACCAGCCCTATTATAGGGTCCTAGCTCCGGTAAGTTTCGATGATGCAGTATCCCTCCATATACAGTCCGACCACGTCAGCCTTGGTCTTCTTTTTCTCCGGGGACAGGAAGGCTTGTTAACCATAAGCCTTTTCAGTGGCTGACTGTCCCGCATTCTTGACATGTGACCGGCCCAGCGGAGTTCCCAGCCACTCTGAGGACAGCTGTGATTGGTATATCCTTTCCCATATCTTTAGTAAACTAAAACAGTTCTGGATATCCCAACCCAGTCCAGTTTTGAATGTTGCAGAGCCACGACGGCTACATTCTTTCTAACCACCATTTTCCTTCCACTCAATAATGGTTTGCAGAAGGCTATACTTTCGTCCACAAATCGTTAGATTTTATAGATGGTTATTATTCAGTACCTGCGAGGTCTGTCTCTCAACCATCTGACGGTTCGGAGATGGATCTACAACTCTAGTTGGGAACAATATAAAAATATTTCTTGCCATCTTGATTCTGACATTAATTTCTACTTCCGAACTCAAACTGATGTAGGCACCCAAGTATTAATATTTCTGCTGAATCTGTTGAGTAATGTGTAGAGTTCACGGATCTAACAATTTTTTGCTTATAAGCATAGTTTTGTTTTTTTAACCTAGCCGTGCTGGTGCTATTGGTGGCTATTGCAGACTCCGAGTTTTTGTTTTTTTCGAATACTCTTTTAATATAAATCCTACATGTCACAAAGTATTTTATATTTGTCTAAAGAATAAATATTATTAATAATCATCAAACTTTTTTGTCGGGAAGTACGAAAAAAAATATATAAAAACAATATTCGCCTCTGTTGCCACGGAGTGCGATGTTTTTTCTCGCTTGCATCCGGTACAATGTGCCATGTGCGAGTGAAACTTACTAGTGACATGTGCCGCGAGAACTCAGTTGACGGCGTGTACTCAGTTTGTGGCGAGACATCGCCGAGTGCAAATGTCATTTACGTGTCATATTGAACTTTTTTTGAAATGCTTGGGGTCTCTGTTAGACCCCCTTCGGACGATTCGGTTTTAGAGTCCCAATGATGGATGGGTTAATATTAAACGTTAAATTTAATCTAAGGCAAGTTACGTTCACAAGATTCAGCTTTTACAGTTCCTCGACATTCTCCATCAGTATCTCGGATAAAAAAAAACATGAATGGACTACGTTTTGCCATCACTGACGAGATAAAGATGGAACCGTTAAATGAGTAAAATGTCATACTAAAAATGAGTGTTCCAGAAGTGTTTTGAAGATTGGAAAAAATGTTGACACAAGTGTATTATAAGCAGACAAAATTAATATTGATGAATAAATATAGATTTTTGAGAAAAACAAAAATTACGTAAATTTTTAGAATGGAAAGCGTCAGTAATTATGTCTAAATTAATATAAAAAACTAATTACATATATTAAAGGCTTACTTTAATTAAAAGCGGTTTATTTACAAGTATAAATGGGTATTTGCGATTTTAAATTGATTAGAAGAGATCATTTCGAAAAATTAACAACAAACTCGGAGGATATTAACTTTACGAGTACCAAAGCAATGATCCATAACAATCGCCAATAGGATTCTTATGGAGTTATCAGTTTACATAGCAATAATATTAAATGACGACAAACGAATGAAGCAGAACTCTAACCCAATTGGCGAGATGTCAAAGAATTAATGCTCTAAAATTATAAAATATTAATTATTATTATTGGAGCATAAAGCTCGCGAATCCATAATTCCTGAACGATTAAAACGTGGAAGGTAAATCACATTAACAAAGAATTGTATATAATTGATTAACACCTTTTAAACGATACAACGATAAAACTTTCCACTAATTACAAAAACTCATTAAGTATACGGACGACATTAAAGAATATTGAATTGTTATAGATTTACGCAAGCTGGACGATCATTTTATTTTTGTTATATGGAAACCTATGCGAATACATTTTATTCCGGAAGATTTTACGCTCGACTATTTCCAATTGCAAAATTATAATCGAACTGATGATGTCTACGGTGTCGATATCTACATTTTAACTAATTTATACATTTTTAATACCGTTTATTTATAATAATAATCAAATACTACCACTGCTGCCACTCGCTGGGCGGTAATTATAATATTGCAATTGACGTAGCCGACCTTAGGTTGATATAGTTACAAATCTCGTACCATCATCATAGGTGCTACAGCCCTATTGTAGAGCTCTGGCCTCATCCAACACCCTTCTCCGGTTTATCAGCATCCCTCTGATGCAGGGTCCCTCTGTACGCAGCCAACCACCTCAGCATCGGTCTTCCATTGACCGGCATATCCTTGTATAGTCGGGACAGCTCCTTGTTGCTTCGGATATGCCATTCCCTGTCTCCTCTTCGGGATGTTCAGTTGTCGCTCATCTTGTTTTTGTCAAAGCAAAACAATCAGATCCATATTTCATATTTTAGGATGGGCCCCATGAGGGTCTTGTAGTCTTCATTGGGAGAAATCTTGACTGAAGATGGTTTTTAACTCCAAAGGAGCACCGGTTTGTTAGCACGGTTCTTTTTTATCCTTCTAAATTGGTTTTATTGTAATTTGTAATATAAGGGAGCCGAGATATATGAATTCCTGGATGGCCTCGAAGCTATACTCTTCGACACTTGGGGGTTTAAGGGTTCGTTCTTAGCATATGGACATGTATTTTGTCTCGGCCTCATCAATCATTAGTCCCATGCCGATTGCTGATCTCATTATTCGCCGACATGCATCCTCGAGAGCCACCGGAGATATAGCTACAATGTTTATGAAAATGGAAATATGGAAAAAACAGCCCCAAGAACGGAGCCCGTTGTTTTCATGCCGGAGGCTCTTATTACACATTCGAGGGCTATGTTAAACAACAAACATGCTAAAGTGTCACCCTGTCTCAAATTACGGGGAGTCTCAAATTCTTCAGATTACAAATATCGGACGCCTCCGTTTAAAACCTTTCAGGGCCCGCTCTCGGTCATATCTATCAGCAAAACCGAGAGCAGAGGCACAATATATGTCGATTGCACGGGCACAATTCAATAGATATTTGACAGCCGTTATATGAAGGATACCATATGGAGTTGCGCCCAATATTGTGCAATGGTGGGCAATTATGCTTTGAGGATCAACTTGCCCATAGTTACACTACATTAATCACAAAAATTGTGACAAAATTTTCCAATAAACATTGTGCGGGATCGTAAAACAAGAATGCAACGTATATTTTTCACTTTAAATCGTACAATTTGAAATTTAATCGACATCGGTCGAGAATGTATGCCAGGGAGTCGGCCGAGCCGACTCAATACTAGGGAGTCACGAATAAATATATCATATTTCTAGAAGAATCGTATGCGAATTCGATCTCGGCACATCTCGTTCGATTAAACGTCGGTATCACGGAATAACATTGGAAAATGTCGGAAACGTTCGTCGGGACACTATGCAAACATCAAAATAAAAACATCAGCTGGGACGTTTCCTTTGTTTAAGCGTACATACCCGTCGGGACTGAAGACCATCAGAAATGTGGAGCGCGGCTCGTCGGGGACTTCGCAGTGCTGAAAAGAGAGAAAGCGACGTTAGGAGGCGGGCGACGCGGATCGGAAGCGGGACACTGGACACGGGACACGTACCCGCTCGGTGAGATGGCGCTTGGCCACCAGGTTGTCCTCGGCCGCCAGCTGCAGCGGCCGCGCGGGCTGCGGCGAGGCGCGCAGCCCCAGCTGGCGCAGCGCGCACTGCGCCGGCAGCGACGGGCCCATCGCGCGGCCGCCGTCTACTACCCAATACTACCCGATACCCACCACTGGCAACACTGCCGCCGGCCCCACACCGCACGCCTACCAACCTCACCGACTCGACCTGACGATTTTCGTAGTAAACAACAATCGGCAAAACCGTTCAGCCTCGACGTTCTACGTCTTGCTCGCGGACATTATATTATAAAAATAGTTTTTCGAATATATTCATCTCTCCTCTATAAAACAAACACGAAAAAATTAAGATATTCTCGATAATATTACATATCCATCGTTCTAGAGGCGTTTCAATCACATATTTTAATATAATAATAACAATTTAAATAGGGATATACGATATGTTCAATTAGTCGTAAAGATTTTCAGTTTAATATTTTGTTCCTCTACGTTTTGACAAATCGAATTCGATTCTTATATTTCTTAACTGCTGGTAACCCCGAGCGTGTTGATTGTTGGCTACCCTGAAAAATGGGGAAATTGTTCGATAGCATTGTCGGGGCGAACGAAAGAATTTCGCCATCGTAGCGATACTAAACCGGCATCATTTTAAAAAAGACGAAATAAACGTAAAAGCTATGACGGCTACGAATCAAATGAAAATAATCGATTGCGAGAAAAGATGGCGGGAAATTTAAACGTCATACGTTCGCAATTTCCAACTTGAACACCTATAAATAATACTGTACGAATTTGTTTTAAAATAACATATTCTTATTCGTATCCAACTCGTTTTAACTAACGCTGAAATTTAATCGCTACATTTAATATTTGTTTTTTAGCCTATTCCACTCCGTGGACCGTATTGACTCTATAGATTTTTTAACCGACGACTTCGACCAATTTTTTTAATTTAATTAAAAACAATATATATATATTGTTTTTAATCGGATATAGATAAACTCAAACTCTTCATATTCCTTTACTAATGGATATCTCTTAAAAATATAATGAGAGTAACTCATAGATTCGACTAAAAGCGAACAGAGTGAAAGAGTTGGAATGGATTATAATCATAAAAATACTATAATCATCTGAAATCAAATCTATCAGTGTTTTTGTAGAGTCAGATTTATTTATTTCTAAAAATATTGACAAAATTATCGATTTATCTAGAAAACTAAAAAAATATGATGATAAATATCGATATTATATGCAATATGAAGAAGTTCATAAAAGAAATAACTAAAAATAAAAGTCAAACATTAGTTTCTGATTTTCTATCATAAGTAGCCAGAGTTTAATCTCCTTCAAAGGAATCGGACATTTATAATATTTTCCCTGATAATGATGGCGACTTCGAACCAATTATAATGAAGAAGAAAACATGTGCTTTGGAAGACAGTAGTAATACTTTTTTGAACATATTATACTTCAACCTCTTCAAAGAATTGGAAGAGAATGTATTTTTCTGCGCAGTTTTTTATTTCCGGAAATATATATCCCACGACATTTATACATTTTTATTGTGAATATGAAATATTTCAACAAACAAAGTTTGAAAAAAATGGGACGCTTGGATTTATACTGCCATTGAGATTTTAAAAAAATCACGCATTTTTTTTCATCAAACCTTATAATAATATATACAGCAATATCTCGCTTAGCGCCATTAATATATTTCAAGCTCTTCGAGTGTTAGGTGAAACACCGATAAACGAAGCAGTTTAATGTAGGGTAAACAGGGATAGGGGAACTAATGGGAAAAATTCACAGAACCAATAGTTTTTTATTTAAAAATATTACACTCTATACCAAACGTTAGGAAAATGTAAAAACATTAAATAAAACAATATCAATATATTCTAAAAGCCCGAGTTCAAATAAATTAACTTTGGATGTCAAATCTTTAGGCCTATAATCCTTTGGATATTTATTAGACACGAATTTATACAAAAATATTCGTCTCGGTTTTCTACGTTCGTTGGAGCAATGCTTATATTAAATCACTTAATTTCGCATTATTGTTTCTCACAATGTCGTTAATTATAAAATCATTAATTTAAAGTCATTGGTTCCCTGGTAAGCTTTATTTTATGATTTTTCTTATAGGGAATGCCCTTAAAAACCAACTCTATGTTGAAGTAAAAGTATTCTAGCAGAGTCATTAGATTACGAATATTTCTAATCTTCGTTGCGCTAACATTAGAACCTCAATATTCGTCGAATGGATCAACATTCATGTTTTGTTTCGATTCGGATTTGATATTCACGTTCTGGGAACAGTAAAAGGACACATTAGAGTTTATATTATTCGTCATTCTCATCACTTTCAGCACTGGTGGTGCAAGCATCTCGCTGTTCATTATTTTTTTTAAATAAAAGCTGGGGTTAGAGAATTGGAGAAAAAATACGCCATGGGACAATATGTTAAAATTAAGAAAATACTGGCTGATTGGGCCAATTCGCAGAATATGTTTATAGCAGTAACGGATTTAACAATTGAGAGGCCCCAGACGCAATTCAATTTTGAGGCCCCCTCCCTCAAAATATTTTTACTACCTATACACCCTATAATGTGCATTCTACTTGCACTTTTTTTTATTCAATTTGCAAATGTTTTGGATACATAATTAAATAAAGAAAATAATTTAAAAAATGAGAGTTGATCTCTGAGGCCCCCTGAATTAATGAGGCCCCAGGTGTACGCCTCATTGGTTCAAAGGATGGTAACAAAATGTTCCCATAGTCAGTGGCGGATTTATAGTGATACTCATGATGCTGAAGCACCAAACCCGTGATCATTAGGGGCCCTTAAGAGATTAATTTTTGTTTGCTTGTTTATGAGCTTTATTTGTAGGACAAGATTAATTTAGTGTTTCTGCAGTAAATGTATAGTTAAATTGTTTAATATCAGAACTAAGTAGAGAGTTTATGAAGTGTTAGGAAAAATAAATAAATTTCTAATGGATGTAGGAGACACAAATTTCAAATATAGATCAAGAAAGTATTAAATGCGTCTCGGATTATTATAGTGTTGACATAGAAGATAAATTAACAATTAGTGTCTTCAACTCAAAGCATATATTAAATTAATCATAAATTCAAATAAAAACGAATGTTTAAAATGTCCAGATAATATTAATACATATTAAATTTAATATATAACAGAAATCTCATAGACATTTTTACAAATTTGTGGACTATTCTAAAAATATATATAGCAATTACAATAACAAATAAATCCAGATCAACTATGAGAGATGAGAGACTGCATTATTTGTACATGCTCTCTATTGAAAATGTCATAGGCTACAAGAGATTCATCAGAAGACAACAGACAACACAGAACAGTCAACCGATAAGTTGTCAGACAACAGTCAACAGCAGAACGTGGATTTAGTGCAGCTTATGAGCCTCGTCACGAAAAAAAAAACCGACAGGATAAGTGCTCCTGGAGACTTACAAATGTTATTCACAAACATAGAGCCGAAAATAAAAACAAAAAAAAATCAAAAAACAATACATACTTTAAATATCAAAACGTTTCATTATTACATCGCCATTTACCATTCGAAACATGAAAGTTAAATTTTTCTATTTGCAGTTATATATATAGATTTATTTATTTTAGGGGTTTATGGTCAGGATATTGCTTCGAGGTCCAAGTTCGAAAACCAGAGATTCCACTTTTTAAACTTTTTTTGCAATCAAATTCGAAATTTTAAAGGAACATTAAACTTATTCTTTACGTTGAGTAATTCATATTAGAAAAAATAAAAAAAAATACTTATTATATATAGTCAGTCCTCGATTTTCGCGATTTCTGACTTATTATTAATAATAGCAATATTAATAATTATGATGCTAATGATAGTAATTATAATAATAATATAATATTATATTATTATTTGTTCAGGAAATATGATGTTTTGATCGATTGAACCATACTGGTTTAGTTGTCACGGAAAATGGAAACCAAACCTCGTAATCGTCCCCATTAGTTTTTCGAAAATATTCCAAAAGAGTCGTTTTAAGGTTGTGTAGGTGTTTTAATTTTTTTTTAAGAATTCTGTATCTGCATTAAAATTTAATTCGAATAAACATTAAATATTTTCATTATTAATAATTAGATTCAACCGATGAAATTCAATACAAAATAAAATTGCTGAATTGTAAAATCGCACAATTATCCCGAACTCTATGCTTAATTTATTGTCTATCATCTGTGATGCTATATTGTTAATTTAGTATGTATTTGTTTGTGTCCTTTAAGGTGTGTTGTTGACAAATTAATCGAAGATAATATATCACTCCTTTGAAAAATGATTTTATTTTATTTTATTTAAGTGGTGTTCCTTTCCAGGTTCGCGTCTGGAATACTCGTTGTATAGCAAATATATTAGGACCGAAAGGTCTACTCTTTGCGACAGGGCTGTGGAGTCGTTAAAAAATACACGACTCCGACTTCGACTCCAAAACACAACTCCGACTCAAAAAAAGTTCATTTTTATCAGGTTGTTTTCCTAGGTTTGCGTATAGCCAATTTTTTCATGTTATAGGATTTTCATCGCTTTTGCATATAAAAACTAAAGCGAGAAATCGCTTAAATGCAAGTGATTAGCCTCGCTTTGCAATCATTATAACAACAATCTAGACCAGGGATGGCGAACCTTTTTCCCAAGTGGGTAAAATTTGATATTTTTATTTATTAAATCCATGTGGCGGGTCACATAGGTTGAGTAATTAAAACAATAATAAATAAAGGCTTTTCATGTTGTATTTAAATACTTAAAAAAGTTTACAAGCAAAAACTCTTGAAGTAAATAAAAAAAATAAAGAATACATCATTTAATGGGAAATCCGTTGTTGCTTATTTGTCATAACTTTTCTATGCCAGGTGCATAGTTAGTGGTTTTTAATCTTACCTATGCAGCAGTCATTGCTTCACTAAGTCGATTTCGTAGTCCTGATTTAATAAAATTCATTGATGAAAATAACTGCTCGCATGCATATGTTGATCCGAAATTACAGTTGGTGTAGCGCAGTAGCTTAACTCCTTTTCATCTCCTTCCAAAATGAGTTTGGTAAAGAGTCTCCATACTTGTATTATATTATATTTTTGACTTTTTCCTCTATTGATTTATTCTCAATTTCATGTGCTTTTTTCTCTAATTCGACGTTTAATTCTATAAACTATTTCTCCATATGAGAACGTTTAGGAACTCAACTTAATTCTACTCGAAATTATCGATATTTAGCTAATTAAAGAAACTCAACTCTAAAGATTTATATTCAATTATGTGTGGGGATATAACAAATCTAATAGTTGTTTCCAATTGTTTAAATTGATTAAACCTTTCTGAAAAACCTGTCTTTATTTCTTCTAAACACGATAAATACTGTTTAATTGCTTTATCATTGGTTTCTAAATTAACTGAAGTTTCAAAATAATTTGTTTTCGAATTTAAATCATTAATGAATATATCGATTTTTATCATAAATGATTTTATATTTTCATACATTGTTAATGCAATTTGACCACGTCCTTGAAGTTTCTTATTTAGTTCATTAAAATGTTGTGTAAGATCACCAAGAACATTAAGTTATTTAACCATTCCTCTTTTGCCAATTCTGGAAATATTTTTTCTTTTTTATGTAAAAAGATTTTTATTTCATCGAGCAAATTAACAAATCGATCTAATATTTTGTATAATATAATATTCTAATCTCTTCTAATAATTTTGAAAACTCTCGCTTATTTAAAGCTTGTGCAGATGTATAATTTACAACACTTGTTACAATTGATATCACATTATCAAATGGTTTTAACCCATTTTTTGCACATAGTACTTCCTGGTGGATGATGCAATGAAATTCAATTAAAGGATGTTTATTTTTTGGCTCCAGTAGGTTTATAAATTCTATGCTTTTTACAATCATTTCTAAAAATTCACGCGGGTTCGATAATTTCACTCGCGGGTCACTGCGTGACCCGCGGGGTACTCGTTCGCCATCCCTGATCTAGCCATTACTAAATATAATATTTATTTGATATATAAAATGTACATATTTTTTAAATACAAAATGTATTTCGCAAAAACATGTATTTTTTAAATTAAAAAATCAAAACACATTTTTCAATAGGGGTGCGGGAGATCTATTTTCAGATCAAAAGGGGTGTCGCTTACTCAAAAGGTTAAGAACCACTGACTTAAACAGGGCGTTCATAGCTCTATTTATTTGCTCTTCCGTCAATATGGATCGAACCATGCGGTCAACATAGATCTCAGTCAATAGAATATCATTGTCCAGTAAATGTTTCGTTCATCGGCGTTCATCTTCGCATGTATACGTTTTTTTTTCGAAGAGGTTTATTTCTCTCGCTAGCGTTCGAGTGTTGATCTGAAAGATCTCGCGTCGAAGTTCGCGGCCGAGTCGGAAGAGGCGCTGTGGGCGCATGCGCGGGCGGACGCGGACGGCGGGCGGCAGGCGCTCAGTCCGGCGGCGGCCGAGCAGGCGAGCGGTCGGTGTGTCCAGCTCGACAGTGTTGCCAGTCGGCAGTGTCGGCAGTGTGTGCTCCTCGGCCACTCGCTTAGTGGCGCCTCTCGTTCAGTGTGTGCATGGGGACCTATGACATCGCAGCGCGTTGCCCTGCAGGGATCCCAACGAATAGAGGTACGATCCGATCGCCGTGTCTTGACAGTTCTGTCACCGATCGCCGAAGAAGACGTATCCAAACTTTTCTGACAACTCTCCGAAGGAGTTGTCAAGTTTACCAAACGTTTCCCACAATAGACTCTAAAGTTTGAAACTAGTTAAATACGACGACGATCGACGCGATTCTTTGGCGCGATAACGTATTACGAATACTTTTGATTCTTTTGTTTATAACGTTTACATTTAAATTGTGCATACGTTTAACGAATTATTTTTTTTAAAAAAAGAGTATGCGCGACTAATAAACCGGTAATTAATACATATTAGAACGAGACCATATGTGCATATACTTACATAGTCTTGCACGAACGTTAAATTTGAATTTTAGAACGTAAACGTTGGTTTATCTAGTTGTTGTCCTAGATGCAATCTTATTGATGATGTATAAAATAACATTTTTATAGAAGGATTGTATACAATTTTTTTAGAACGCGTGATATGAGTGTTATATATATATATATATTTATGTCCTCAAAATCGAAGACATTACATAAACCAGTTAAATTCGTTCCTCCCAAGGTTAGGGCCCCCAGTGTTGCGATCGATTCTCGTTTCGATGCCCAAAGTTTTAAGCGTTTGTCGTCTGAAAACGGTTCTAACGTCGCTCTCCGACGAGAAAAGAGTGAAAGTGCATTTCGAGTGGAGCACTCTGGACGCGTCCGCTTCGACCCCCTCCGAGTGCTCCTCTTCTCTCCGAACAAACGCTCCCCAGACTCCTATTATGCGAATCGTGCGTATTTTTCCCGTCACCTTTCGCCCTTTCGCGAATCTTTCCTTTCGAAAAACGCAAAGAAGGTCCGCGAATTCGATAATCTTGTTCATGTTCAATCAAAAAGCGAAATAAATGCAATTCGATATGGAATCTCGCGGGGGAGATGCGTCATTCCCCGCTCCTCTCGATACGATCGTGTAATTTTTATTTTAACGTCGAAATTAGCGAGCGCGACGATATTCGCTCGTCCATATTTAATCGCGACTCCTCCCTCCGCGAGGGACAAAACAAAGGTGACCGGAGACCGAGGGTTGCGAGAGACGCTCGAGCGAACTCGCCGTCGTCGGATGTGTAATTTATGCCGAAAGCTGAGAGTCGAAAGGTATGCTAGGCGAAAATTTCAATATTTCGTTCGCCCCGAGTTTTATGAATTTCGAAACGTGCGAGGATATTAAAAATAAATTACTCATAGTTTGTTACGTTAGAGCGTAACGAACGACAGAACGGGGTGGAAACGTTTGGAAACGTTCATTTCCGAGAGGGATCTTAAGAGATTTGTTATTTTAATGGAAAACGCTCGAGAGATGATAGATTTTGAGGAATATTGCCGTAGAAAGGAATACGGCAAAGATACGAACGATGGGACGCCTTGCCAAATGTAGACTAGATAAGATGAAAGTCTTACGACGTTATATACTTTTTATTTAATAAGTATGTAATGTATTATATATTCGAGCAGTGTTATGGCTTGTAACATGCATATTATTTCGATAATGTAAGTTAACCGCGACTGAGCTAAGTTAGTAGCTTTAGTTGGAGCTTTGGAATTTGGAATTAATTTAATACCATCTATCCTTCGTTTAATAACTAATTATAAAACAAATAATATTAATTTCAATCAACTGAAATGTATGAAAAATTAACCAGTGTCGTGGTTTAACACTGGAGAGGGAATATTAGTGTGAGAGACTCATTTCCATTGCATCTTCAGAATCTTTATATGGGTGAATGGCCTTTTCAATGATTTTTGGTGTGTCCGTTTGTTTATTTAAATACAAAGAATTACCAAACCGTTTCAGTTTCCTTTTCAGTTACATTTCAGTGCATTTTTATAAAATATTTCTTATTGCTACAAAAAAGGCAATGACGCAAAAAAAATTATAATAAAAATATTTTACAGTTGTTTTGGTATTTTTTATTTACTCTGGTATCATGTACATCTTCTAGAAGAGATACAACAATTTTCTAACAATTAATTGTATTTTGGAATGGACGAATTATAGCTGAAAACAATTGAAAAATATTCTATTTAGCTCGATTAGAAGGAAGTCAACGAAGTTGATTATAAATATGGGAATTATTTTAATTCCAGATGTAAAAGAATAGGTTTACATCTAAAATCCGCAACATGTGACTCCAGAAATAAAATGTTACCATATATAAAATCCATAGTTTGCTTGTCTAAAGAGGAGTTGTTTCTTTACGGACACAATAATGGTAGACAAAAAAAGGCTTGTTCAAAGAAATTTAAAATTAAAACGTAATTAACTGTTGACCAAAGGAATAGGAAACAGAAAAAAGGGAGAAAATTGGTGGGAAGACCCCGGAAAACTCGATTAAATTGTTTTTAAGCCAACAATGATTAATACCTATAAATAAAATAACTAGTAGTCAACTAATGTTGTTCTTGGAGTACTCTGGTATGGTATGGTATGGTAAGAATGTCAAAGTAAAAGCCATATGAAATCATCATCATTGTGCGAAAGATGTTAAAATGGTCGAGGGAACTCTTTTTTTGAGGACTTGATGCCTCATTTATCAATTCTTTTATTTTATACAAAGAATTCAAGAAAGGGAAATGAAAAATCGCCTAAATCATATGATAGTTCGCCAAGAGTCGATAGTGTAACTCATTGTGAATTTTCGTGCTACCGTAAAACCAACTCCTTTTAGACAATTTGATAACCGGAATGAAAAGTGGATATTGAATGAATCATTGGAGAAGTTCGAAAACCATTGTTTAACCAAGTCTCAGCAATAAAAATTGATTTTCAAGGTATAATTTACCATAAGCTTTTAAAATCGAGCGAAACTCTGACTTCAATTGAGTATTGTGAACAACTAAACAGATTAAATGATGCAATAAAATGAATAAGACTGATATTAGCCAGTAGCGGTGACATCATGTTGCATACACAGCTTTCGACATCCAACAAAAAAATAATGATCTGAATTGAGTATTGATTTGACATCCGATATTCAATATTCCCCTGACCTTGCTCTATCTAATTTTCATCCTGTTCCGGTCATTAAAACAAGCTTTCACCAAGATAAACCGAACTGAAAAAGAAGTCGAATCATTACTTCTTTCGTTGAAACCGAAAGATTATTGCCACTGACACAACATATGGGGAGACTTGTTAGAATACTCACTTAGTCATTTATGTTTCTGTCGTTGAGTTGATGATGCACGTTGTGGTCCTATGCCTCGATGTGGGTCCTTGTCCCATCTCCGCCGGTCTTGGTCTTCCTTCATCCTGCCCAAACAAAGAGACGTTCGTCACAACCCTGTAACCAAGCTTGCAACAGTTACCCTCGAGGTTCCTAAGGTTTTTCTAATATGGGTCTAAGCTGAGTTGTCTCGCGAGTTATAACAACGCCTGTTTATGGATAGGACCAATTCGCATTTTTTTTAGCATAGGTTTGATGCTGTAGACACCTCCGGTAGCACCAACGACATTGAATCGATCAGGATAGCGCTCGTATTACCACAGGATCCGCGGAAGTGAGTTTGGCCAAAACCGCGAACGCTGTCATTTCCGGCTCTGTCACGCGACTGATGTCAATTGATTTCCTAAATTTTAATTGGTGATTGAAGCATAATTAAATATGGATATTATTCCACTGACTTGATTAAAATTACTTTATTTAAAGTTAAAATATTCGTTTAAATGGTTTTTATTTTCGTTCGCATTTCGTACACGTTGTTTAACGAGTATTATGTGATACAACCTCCCGGCTTAACTCCTTAATTCTTTATCACGACAGCAAATAAGTATACGTGTCTCATGTTTGTATTCCTTAGACAGTTCATATGACATCTAATATCGATGGTTTTTAAATGTATTCTGTATCGTTAAGATGCCAGTTTTCGCCAGATCAAGGTTTGATCCATTCAAATCTCTGTCAACTTAAATTGTTATCATCCCACAATTATTTTCGTGGATATCCTCTACCCATGTACGTTGTAGTCTAAACATTACAGTTTCTAGAATCTAGAGAATCATATTCACAAATTTTCAATTCCATTACTAGTATTATTCTACGGATTTCACACATCTTGCGTATTATTAGCACGCTCAATAATTTCGGTTACAGCTGTAGCAATCTTGCTGTGTTCTTAAACAGTTTTGGGATAAGACATGTTATTACTTATAATAATATAAAGAATTATAAGAAATTCCTAAATTTATCGATATATATATTCCTAATGTTAAAAAAGGCACATTTTTTTCAATCCCCTAATATAGATATTAGTATAAAAAATGGGTTTAAACGCCCTATTATTGACGGTTCTCTCCAATACAACAAATTTAGGACGATCGCAGCAAAACGTGATGCTGCGCAATATCGCATCATTCACTCTGTCCTGTTCTAGCGTCATCCCAATCCTAACCGGTTTTAAACAAAATCATTCCTTCTGTAGCCGTTTAAAGAAAAAACCACAACGACTCTGTTTTTATACCCCGTATCACTCAGGGGTAAATATAACTATTAAAAATATTTAAATTAAAAGGGTTTCGATGGTTTAATGTTATATATACCAAGTCAATAACAACAACAAAAATGCGCGTCTCATTATACACTAACACCAGATTATTGTCTCGCAATATTCATCTGCCATCAACTTAATTAAACCGATCGGAGGATCCGGTCCGTGTCGAGCCATTACACTTGATTGACGAGTGTCGCATCTGAGTCCGGATTAACAGCGAAAGTTTCATTTCACTGCGCCGTCGTGTTTACGGTCGCTTCTTCGCCATATTTATTGGCGCCATTGTTGAACAGCAGGATGCCCATCTATTACGTCGACGCTCGACGGGTTGCCGTTCATTTTCGGATTTGATGCTGTAATGGCGGCGCCGTAATGATTCATTGACCCAATTTTTCAATCACTGTGAAAATGTGATAAACGATCGGACACAATAGAGAATCGATTATCTCGATTAAAGCACCGCGATGCATTTAATCGTCCGAAATTAAATGGATATATTATTACATATGTAGCACAATAATACAAGGGATCGCAACTAGAACTCAAAAATTAAACTAATTGTCAGAAAAGAATATAAATAAATAGATAGATAGAATTTAAAAGATTGGTTCAAAACTAAATGGGCTCCAGAAGTGATTGATAAAAAGTAAGAGATTGGCACAGAAAGCAATGCTGTTATTAAATAATGATCCTTATACAGATGAAAACATATTAAAAACAGACGACGGTCTTATGCTCGCTAAATTTTTAAGGCAAAATATTACTTCTTTAATTCAATCCATGGATCAAGAGGAAACATAAACTTTTGGTATTTGTCTAAAAAAGTATAGAGAATATATCTTACATATAATGATTGTCCTTTATTGACTGCAATTGTAACAAAAAACATATTATTCACTTTTGTGGCCATGGGCGCGATGTTTTTTCTCGCTCGCATTCGGTACGATGAGCCGAGTGCGATTGAAACGTGCGACTGACACGTAGGGCGAGAGCTCAGTTTGCGACGAGTGCGCGTGTCATTTACGCGTCATATTGATTAGTTATAAAATCCAAAATATCGACTAAACCATGAGGCTTATCATGAATAATTATTTCATTCTTAGAAAAATACGTTTTTAAAATAATATCAGGATATTGATGACGAATTCATCAAAAACTTAACTTGACTCGGGGTCTCTGAGAGACCCCATTTGAAAGACGCAGTTGTTTTCCAGTCGCCTTGACGGATTGGTTAATAAAACTTCTTAGTACTTCTTAGAATCCTTTTGCAAAATATATATTTTGCAAAAATGGAGTAAGATTTTGATAAAAAAAAGTTAGTTACACTACCTCGATCGAATATAATATTAGATTGTATTTTATATTAGAGAATATTAGATTTAATGATTATAACGAGTTAGAGACAAGTGAAATAACGTGAAATATCTGAGCTAATGAAAAATTTACAAACCTTTGAAATTGGCGATATAGAAAATACAGATAACCCTTCTATAGCGCCGAGATAGGGACCACGCTATAGAAACACTCCCTATAGACGACTCATACAATTTTTCTCATTATATTTTTAGCTCGTTCACGCGCCTGTGTTATATTTTGTTGTCAAACAAAGGGCATTGACCTTTATTTCGCGGTATATGTATTACGTATTTACGAAATATGTCATTTGTCTTGAAAATTTAGCGTTCTGTAAAGAGGCGCTCAGAAAAATGCACTATAGGAGGGATTGACTCACATGTCACTCCGTCTGGGAGGGGCGTTATAGGAGGGTTGACTATATTGAGGAGTGATTAAAATACGATTCATGTCATTCGAGTTATCAACGTATGAGTGATATGGATATTTTTTCCAATTTCAGTAAAAAAAAAAAAAGAAAATAGGAATGTAATTTAAAAAGAAACGTTTATCAATCGTATTCAACGGAAGTCGACACCTTATTGGGGTATATCGACCAACGGGGATTCTAATATAATGATGTAATTCGAACTGCAAACTATGATAAAATAATAATCTGCTCTAGTAATGTACATATAATTATATTATATTTTAAAACGAAATGAAATTTAATAGTACAGATTATCCTTGCGGCCCTTCCCCGTCATTATTCCGAATAATCGAATGCACCGAATTTTTTTTATTACATACGTATGTAAATATGTCCCTTTATTCTGGAATTTTCTTATATTTTTGTTAAAATTTAATTTGGGAAATGTGAGTGGCTTGGAAAGGGAAATCGCTCTCCCCATTTTGTCAAGCTTGTAGTTGAGGGGTACATACGAATCTTATCTTCTTTCATTCCTTTCCATTTCATCCAATTTCCAGCCTAATGTCATACATCCGTCTTCTACACAATCTTGCATTCATGCAGCGTTCCTCTTGCATTACATTGTCTCCGTTATAGGAACCAATATACCACTTTTTCTTGTAATTTCTCGTGATTAATTTCCGGATACTACTACGGTCCTATTCGATTGCTCGCCGTACAAATCTGTTTTCGTCACAGAATCCGACGATAGTAATATTGGGTCAGAAAGGGCAAATCGTCGGGTTATCGACACTTGTATTTTATTACGTTCACTTCATTTCGGTATTATTTATTTTTCGATATTTGCTGACCCAATGCTACGTACGATACGGTTCCGGATTACTCTCCACTCTTGCCGAATTGAATCGATCGGCTGTCAATAATGAAAATATTTGAGCAAATTGGTTTGCCTGTCCGCTGTTGTTGATTGATGGGTCGAATTCTGAAGCTTTGGGTTACCGAACAAACATCTATAGGCGCATGCAGACTCTTATAGAATTCGCTATGAAATATGTGGAGCGTATTGAAATTTTTCAGATTTCTCCCGAACAGGGTTTCAACGAGCTCGAGAAAATCAATCTTGTTTCAACAATCTCGCCGATCAATATTTATTATGTCGTGCCGCTATTATTGGAATATTATAACGTAGAAACGATATGAGAAACTTTCTTAATGAGATCGTCTAGATAATAATATCCATAAAGGCTCAGTCAGCAGAATTCTGGATTAATATATCTCTTCGGATGCGAGGACAACTTCCACTAAAGTTTGATGAGATGAAATAAAATATAGGGGAGCCATAAAGAGAAAAAATGATAGAAGTTCTGAGGGCATCTCATCTTGTGCATCCTCGCATTGTATTCATGTTAACATTACATTTATCAAAACTTGAAAGTATCATTTCATACGTAAGTACGTACATTTTTCGGGGGAGGATGAAGTTTCTGAAAGGTAAAACTTATATATTAATATCTGGTCCATGTTACAAATAAAAGAACGACTCTCTTCCGTTATTGTAATCGTTGAATCGTTCAAAAGGTATGAGAATTGTAGAGCATTGTAAAAAAATCGTTCATTATATAATCGTTAGTCATTGTTACGGATGCTAATTAATTCTGTTTGAAAATTTAGAAATTCGCTCCACGAATTGCAGATTGTCCATAGTAAAATAAGAGTAAAAGTCAATTGCGTCATTCTAATGAATGAGTAACTCTGTTTTTTTATTGTTAATTCAAAAACCAGTGAAATCGTGAACCGTTAACGTTTAATTATCTACTCTGTCACAGACGATCGAATCTAACTGTTATATTTTTTTTTGTGTACAGCTCGTTAATTTTATGCACGAAAAGGATTAATTGGAAAATATATGGGATTTTCGCTGCAGGTCAATGCACATTCTTCCTTCGAGCCCGCTATTTCGTGATCAAAGAGAGCCAAAATCTTCTGTACCACGGGTCAGTGGGTTTGTTGAAGAATTGCGAAATTGTATGTTTTGCATGAATAGAATCATCAAAGCGGTCAGTTCGCTGGACACAATGGCTGTGCGGTTATTTTTATTATTATGAATTATTTGCAAATTTTATGCATGGACCGGCTAACTTAAGAAAATTTATTTATCGAAAATGTTATATCAAATCTGACCTATTGCTCCAATAAACTGCGGTCAGCTTTTATATTAAATGTATGTAATAACCCGTTATCGAATTATTCATTAAAATATACTGATTCTGTGGCCACAGTGGGTCAAAGAATGTTAATCCATTATAGAGAAGCCATCGATATGCTACAATCACAATCCCTTCAAAGAATTGTATAATATTTAAGCTCCCTTGCGAAAGCGAATGGGGCTTACGATCCTCACTCACAATTATATTGGATAAGATTCATAATGACTCACGATTTAATTTCCGTTTTGATTAAAGTTTGTCGTTCGTGAATTTATTTGCTTTATTGTATAGCTAGATGGCTACTGTTGTTGAATTTATTGTGCGGTTTTAGAAACGGACACTGCTCTTGGCAAACGTTATCCACTAAAGCAGAATGATTTTGGCAGACACTGGTCATCGTTTTTTTATTTTGGACGTAGGCTTCGCAGACATTTTACGAGGCTTTTTTCTATTGTTGGTTGTATTTTATGGATGTTTCGCATTTTTCTCTCCTCGTATTTTGTACAATGGTAGTATAAAAATATTTGCTCTTCACGTCGACTTGTTCCATTCGAGAGTTCGCATTTTATCGCATATAAATTTCGCTTTTATTTTTTTCTCCCTCCTCAATCTATATATTTTTATTATTAAAAAGGCGGATTGAAACTTTATACTCTGATTATATACGTAGAAGACAATGTTGATGGATTCCAAGAATCGATCAGGATTTAAATTTCAATTATCCAATGTTGTCGGGATAACTCTGCAAAGTTTTCACGCTTCGCCACAACAAAGTCGTCCCTCATCAGGGCCGAATTCGTTTGAGCTCCTTTCATCGAATACTCATTAACCAACTGCTGCTCTGCTTAGCTTTCGGTAGCTATACATATTCATCCGTTTTCACTGCTCTAAAGTTTTTAATCGGCTTTCTATTTTTTTTTTAATTTGTATAATAATAATTCATCATCATTAGCGTTTATGTACAGAATTTGATTGCGGACAATTGCGTTTCCGTCATACACCACCACTTTTGCCAATTTCTTTAACTCCCACGTGTAATTTCGTGTAATAACATTTCCCACATCTTCCATATTTGTCTTCTCGATTATGCAAACGTGCTTTGTATGTACACGGAATTCTTTCGACATGCCCTGCAATTGATTTTGCCAACTCGATGCGAAATTACAGCCGTGGTAAATGTTAAATAATCATACCATCATTTTATATCGATTCTTTAAGTCTTACTCAACCTAACCGTGCCGATGGGGTATATTCGGTACCCCTAAGTTTTATTTTTTCTCGAGTAACTCTAAGCTTTTTATATTTGTCTAAAAAAGTCTAAAGAATAAATATTATAAATTGCGCTTCTGTTGTCATGGGGGTGATATTTATTCTCGCTCGCATCCGGTACGATGTGTCAAGTGCGAGTGAAACGTATACTATTGACACGTGCCGCGAGAATTTGGCGGTCGTTCTACCGGCGGCCTCAGAAAAATCCAAAATACTGACCAAATTTTGAGGCATGTCATAAATAACTATATTTATTCTTAGATTTAATCCATTTTTTTCAAAAAAGTCAAGATATTGATAAAGAATTCATCAATATCTTGACCTTAAAACTTGGGGTATATATTCCATTATAAATAGACCTCCTTCGGACGATGCGGTTATTTTCGAGCCGCCGTGATGGATCGTTTAAATAAAAACCAGGTCGTTAAAAAATGCCAATTCCGACTCGTTCTTTCCTCATTTTCTAATTTAAAATAATAATAGCGTAATAAAATATGCACGAAAAGGTTAAGGATGAGGTATAAGGATCTAAGTTGCGCTTCCTGCCATCGAGCGACGTGTGCGGGAGTCCCACCTATAGTGCTAAATCATCGTTTTCTACTAAGCAATTTTCCAGGTCAAACTATATATTAATATTTGGTTAACAACAAAATATAATGAATAGAAAATAGAATAAGGTCATCTAAATATATGGATTCAATTTAAAAAACCCTAACCGAAAATTTTGTATACCCCTAGTGTCCTATAGAGCGGTTTTCTATAGCGTATATCGGCGTTATTGTAAAATGGCAGTAATATGCATACTTTTTTGGATGTTATTATTAAAAATAGTATTACTTGTGTCATTTATCAGCATCTACGGTAGGTTTTAAATAAGATTTAAATAATTGAAGAAGGGAATATTTTTTTTATATTATTTTCTAAGAAAATACGCGTGAAAGGAATCGGAATCGCCCGATTTTTCATGACTTCGAATCTACAGCCTCGATAAATACAAAAATGATATATTTTTTTATCATATACATAATTTAGTTCAATATATCGCACATATTAGATAAGCCACTTGAATAGCTAACGTGTTAGACATATCGTAGACATGGTTTTGTTCTCAAAAGATAACTGAAAATTTTAATGATCACTAAAACTGCACTCGTCGCTTGTTAAAACCATCGCCTATGGCCGTCGGTTGATATTATTTTAACCATCCGAATGGTTATTTAATTTTTTTAAGCGATTTCTTGCAGGGTCTCGAGATGACGAGCGCGTTAATTAATTTGCCGATAGTACCGTTGGCCCGCGATTCGCTTTGACCGGGTGCTGTGAACCTTTCATCTTGCTGATACAAAGATGATGATTGCGCCGGGGCTGATGATGAGGAGGCGTCCGCAACTTCTGATTGAGCCATTCACTCGACTGCCGGAGAAGCGTATAATCAAGTGATACGACCTTATTGAAGTGGCTCGGGTCAGGAGTTTTTCGCACAAAAGAAATCTACCCACAAACATGAAAATTTATTCGCGTTCGCTCGAATTTATGACTGGCATTAGCATACCAAATTTTTTTTCGGTACCGAGATGTGTCGGAATTTTATTTTCAATTTTTTCACAACACTTTGACGTCTATTATAAATGCGTTGATGTGTGAACAGTGAATTCTTGTGGAGGAAATTTTTATTTTTCTCCGAAGACACGCGATATAATGGCGGAGAGTTGGATTAACGATGCGGACGGGATGCACAATCGATTCGGTAGCCAAAACGGTAGACAGATGGTACCTGTCAAATTGACGTAAAAAATGCAAGGAGCGACAAGTGCCTCCTCTGCAATGTCATGATGTAACCAATTCACAATAGATGATTCTGTCCGTCCAAATTAAGATTCGTGCTATTCAAATTCAGAATCGACAATTTTAATTTAAATTACTAGTAATATTATTTACACAAATCTAATAATAGAAAGGCCACTGTTATGCTAATTTGTTAAAATTGTAAATATAAGCAAGTGTCGGCTCATAAAAGTATATAGTGTAACCTCTCTTAACGAACACCTCGCATAACGAGTAATTCGCATAACGAGCAAAAAAAAGTGAAAAAATTGCTCCCTTAACGAGCGACATTTCGCATAACGAGTGACGCAGAAAGGGGAAGTCACAAACGCATGACGCACTTGTGTGTGTTGGATCGTATTTCATAGCAAGAAGTTATGAAGGAGAGTTTGGAGGAAGAGGAAGTAGCAGAGAAACAATCTTCTGATGCCGAGAGAAATGCTGAAAGTTAATGGGAATCTGTTTCATCGTACACGAGAAGCATCATCCCATTTAAGGAGGTGGCTATGTGCTACAAACATATCTAATGATAACGCTGTGGTCACATTTTCACCTAATTTAAAGAGTCGGCTAAAACAAATGTCTCTAGACAGCTTAGTAAAAAATAATTAATTATTTGTCATAAATTAATAAATAATAAGCTAGTTTCGATTTTTAAAAATGTTTTTATTCAGGTTGTTACGATCTTTAACAATTTATAAACATTTAATTTTATTTGAATAACCGTTATAAAAAAATATTTTGCATGAAACGCATTATCGTGTTTTATATTGATTTATATGAGAAAATTAATTTCGTTTAACGAGTGTTTCACACAACGAGCAAGATTCTGGAACGAATTATGCTCGTTATGAGAGGTTCCACTGTATTTCAAAACTGACTCAATATGGACGGCTCGGGACTGCTTCAAGCCACAGCGTAACACAAAGGTTAGCGAGCGTAACCCCCCTCTACCTCGATGCCATCACACATCCATCCAATACACGACGCTGGTAGCGCTGACGAGCAGACAGCGCTCTCGTTCTACATCGCGCGGCGTAACATTACATATAAATTTAATTTATGTTTTCATATACATAATATATAATCAATAAACACGTATATATTAATATATTAATATATATTTTTTCTCAATTTGCTTGGGGGTGCTGCAGCCCCGCAGTGTATATGGACAAGCCGTCTCTGAATATAAGTAAAATGTGATTCGTAATTTCGAGTAATTTTGAATCAGATATAGAAAAAAAGGCGATTGATCTTTAACGATTTTAGTAAAAAAATTAAAAAGTAATACAAATGGGATCAAAACTAGAAGCACTTATCTTTACCACGGATCGAAGTTTGGAATTTTAATAATAAATTAACCGTGACAATGTGTAAAGAAAAGCAGATTAAAATAAATTACTGATTGTCTTGTCAGCAGCTATATATAGTATTCAGATTTATGACTTTCTTGGAAATACTGAGTGATGATGATCCACATTGAGGTGGGGTTCTTATCTCGCAATAATCAAACTTTTAAAAATAAACTGAAAGTGGAAAGCAGCGTTTCTCAATTTGATAATTTACTACTGTGCACAACCAGAAACTATTTTATATTACAAGAAACCATGGACATGGCTCTTAACCTAGCCGTGCCGATATTGGGGATCCCAAGCTTTTGATATAAATCCTACATGTCACAAACTATTGGTATTTGTCTAAAGATTAATATTATTAATAATCATTTACTATTTTTATACTTGGAATAATCCATTTTTTAAAAAAGGTCAAGATATCGATGTAGAATAATTTATCCTGTTCCTCGTAAAAATCGTACACACTTATCACATATAAAGAATTCAAGTATGTACTTAATTTGCGAAATTTCTTGGTTAAAAGGTCATTATGGTTACATTATATGAAACTTTTATTCAATAATTCTGTAATGTCTCACTAATTATGCGGCGGACAATAAAATACATTTTTTTTATCAGCACTTTTTAATTTTTTCCTTTATTTAGCAAATCAGCACATTTAGAATGTTTTCCTCCCATTGTTAGAACGTTACTTTTATCAACGCCGCATCCGCCGTTTTTTTTAACAAAGAAAGAAACTTCATCAATTTTTTTTATTATTATTATTTGAGAAAAGATACCTTTGAATACGTTTCTGAATATGTGCGTTTGCTTGATTTGAGATAAAAGCGAAATGATTACCGTCCACAAACGCAGACCGCATTTCCACTCATTCTTTGTGTTCTGGGAAAATCACAAGGAAATGCTTCATACGTCTTATGTCACCGTATAAGATAATGCCGGTAATTTTCATTTAAAAATGCATATCTCAAAACAAATGTTTTTTTTCGGCATTGGAATCGTCTGTGATAAGACATTTTACGATTTATGAATCTTCGCTTATGTTTTTGCGTATGCAACATATTTTTTTTTTCATTCGATTCATCCGATTGCATTCACCCCTGTCATCCCTCTTTTCGATATCACATGTTTCTATTACTATGCTAATCAGGGGTATTTTTGAATTCAGGATTCGTCCGCATCCCCAGAAACAATATGCGTGGGGTCGGATGGCGCCGCCTTATCTCCTTTGCAGACTGTCTACTTGCATTAATGAAGTCGTCAAAATGCACTTTTTTGTGTTACGTCCTAAATGTGCAATCATTCTATTGAGTTCATTGTGTGTCGCCATTGAGATAAAAACCTTGAACTCAATTAAAATCGATCAACAGTTGAACTCTATTCATAGAAAGGTCATGCAAATACTATTTTGCAATTGATCGATATATTTTTCGATGTTGATAGTTCAGTGGACTCTTACACATAAATGGCACTTATTAAGGCCTCACTAAACACGAGAATCAAAAACAAGTCGCGATATTTCGTGACCACGCCCACGTGCAGGTTAGCGGTCCGTGGGTTGCGATACGATATTTTTTCTCGCTCGCTATCGGTACAATATGCCGCAAGTGTGAGTGAAACGTATACTAGAAACCCGTGCCGCGAGAATTTGATGATTATTTCATCACTTCCTAATTATATGCCATTTATTTTTATAATTCTTTACTGATATTTAGGGAAAAAATCATAAAATATAAAGTATGTAAAACATAAATATCAAAAGAAAAAATAAGATTTAAAAGTATAAAAAAATGATATAAACTGTTTTCTGTGTTTGAGTTTGGCATATTGTCCAATAGCTTCATCATAAGTAATTGATCTGCCTATGTCATATTCTATAAAAAGAATGGACAAATAATTCATTCTCTCATCTATCATAGTCGATCTGTATTTTTTTGTTATAAATGTTAATTTAGAGAGCTTATTATCGATATCGATTTATCCCTTAGCACAATAAAAGGTATATTTTCATTACGTAACAAATTTTTCTCCCCTGGAATTTGATTCAGAGGCGGCTTCATATCAATCGAAGAAACAAAACACAGTCAACCCTTCTATAACGATCAGATAGGGACCACGCTATAGAAATAAACGCTGTAGAAAGTTAGGCACCCATACAAAATTTGGGGTTAGGTTCTTTTAATTGTATTTTTCCATCCATTTTTATATTTTCAATGACCTTGCACGTTTTTAGTTGGCAAACAATAGCTCGTGCCTATAGGCGCGAGGGGGGATTGACCTAGTATTATTCATCCAGTTTTTTTATTCGCAACAGATGTGCCAGGGGAGCTCAAAGGGACAGTTTTTTTAGTTAATTATTTTAAAAAACTGTAGCTTATGATGAATAAATAATAAAAGTTACATATACCATGAACCCGTGGATATATGTTTAATTTAAGATACATATTAATATAAAATAAAAAAAATATTAAAAAGAAACAATAATTGTAACATTTTAAATTGGGTAATTATGCATTTAATTACTGCCAGAGTCATCTAATATCACGTTCCATTGAGACTTTTTTAATACCAGTTGCTAAATTTATAAAAAAATTTAATGATCGAAAACCCCTTTAATACCTAATGCCTTATGCATCGATTTACTTGATCATAATTCGTTCCACGACCATACAAGTAGAAAAATATTTTCTTACTGTATTGTGATGAATATCCCTGGAACGTTTTTAGACGGTGATTCACCAAAAAAATAACAGAACTCGCCTAACGAGGTAAAGGGGCAAATAGCTACTGACAATTATTTTCTAAGTGCACGTACGTATTTACGAAAATTCTAATTTAACCTTGAAAATATTGCGTTTTCTAAAATGATCACTATAGAAGAGATCGCTATACAAAAAATCGTCGCAGACGCTAAAGAAGTGAACACTATAGGGGGGTTGACTGTACATTTAAGACATTTTTTTCGTAAATTTCAGCAATGAATCATATATAATAAAAAAATGGCATATAATGAAAACAGGAAGTGTAGAAATGCGGTACGGGTTTCTAGTATACGTTTCAATCGCACTTACGATACATTGTACTGGTAGCGTGCGAGAAAAAACATCGAATCGGAACCTTGATCCAAGTCTACGGACAAACCTGGACGTGGGCGTGGTCACGAAACTTCGCGACTTGTTTTTGACTCGCGTCCGATTCGTGTGTAGAGGGCCTAAGCTTTTTCAAATTAACAACACAGATCTTAAGTGCTGTTAATTAGATCGAAGGCACTCGTTTATCGCATTTAAAAAAAAAAGTTAACGACTCTCGATACGATCCTTCGTGATGTGCAGTTGTTGCGTGTTGTGGCGTGATCAGAGCGAAACTCGCGATGTTCCATCAAGATTTCAACACGGGTCACGCAACTCCGTTTCGTTCGTATCATCTTGTGTATCATTTTAGGAAGCTTTATTCAATTTATTACGTTCTTTGCCTCTAATTATAGCTAGTATTTATTGTTTCTTATCTGACAGAGGCATGGCGGAGCAATGCGCGTGCGTATTCCTCCGGGCTAACATACCTAGTTATCTATAATTTGGTCGCGTTCAACAAATATTGGTCGGACTGCATTCTTGCGGTCCATATAATTGTTTCAGCGACGGCTTTTGTTAAAGAAATTGTCAACGGTTTTACGGCAGGATGAGCACACGACAGCATAAGCCACGGTACTGTGGTGGGTCTGGCCATCCACTGGATAATTACACGTTCTCACCGTCTTTGAACGCGAATGCTTTTAGCGTTGCGACACATGACAAGTAGATGTGTGACACTACAGTGACGTTTAAATCGCATGCGATTCCGTTTGTATATAAAACAGACGTTTAGGCGATTGCTCGCGTCATGCTAATGGCGACAGGCTCGGATTTTTGACAGTCACTAGTCATCAATCATTGTTTTAATTGATTTTTTTACGGAAATATTCGCTCGGGACGTTCACATTATTGATGGACGAAGCTTCAAAGCTACGAACGTTGTATTTTTTATTATAGTAACGCATGTTTGTATGCAGCTATCTACTGTCAAGCGATCTCGAAAAATGCACATCAACATATGGTATGTGTATATCGCGTACCGGTTCTCATGCACATGCGCAATGCATCTAAATTTTATTTATTTGAACTTTTTATCAATCAGAGAATTAGTCGCTCAGAAAAACTTTGCTGAAAACCGAGGCGTGATATAACCGTTATAAGGTGGTATTGCACACGTGATACTGCATCCGGCGGAAATTACTTTATTTGCTTGATGAACCAGTCGTCGTCTTTATCTCCGTTAAACGGATCAATTTTAGATAAATAATAAAAAAAATCTGCAGCTGTTCCTCAATATTTTTATTAATTCATTTTGATTTTCTATATCAAAATATAAGATAAAAAGGCTGTAGATTTAAGTGCAGTTTGCAGAGTTTCAATGCTTGGCCTCTTTTCTCATTCCTCGGATTATCTGATTTATCTTTTCTTCTCTTCATTTTTGCCACAGTCTGAGTGTCACTTGATATTAACTGCTTAATTATTTTTATTTTAAATCTAATACAGTGGAACCTCTCATAACGAGCATAATTCGTTCCAGAATCTTGCTCGTGTGAAACACTCGTTATGCGAAACTAATTTTCTCATATAAATCAATATAAAACACGATAATGCGTTCCATGCGAAATATTTTTTTTTAACGTTTTTTCAAATAAAATTACATGATTAAATCTATAGACTGCAACAACCTGGATCAAAACATTTTTTAAAACCGAAACAAGCTTATTATTATTAATTTATGACAAATACTCAATTCTTTTTTACTGTGAAAGCCGTCTAGAGACATTTGTTCTAGCCGACTCTTTCAAATTTGGTGAAAATGTGACACAGCGTTATCATTGAATATGTTTGTAGCACGCATAGCCACCTCCTTATTAGGATGATGCTTCTCAATGTACGATGAAACAGATTCCCATGCTTTCAGCATTTCTCTTATTGCGTCAGAAGATTGTTTCTCTGCTACTTCCTCTTCCTCCAAACTCTCCTTCATAACTTCTTGCTGTGAAATACGATCCAACACACACAAGTGCGTCATGCGTTTGTGACTTCCTCTTTCTGCGTCACTCGTTATGCGAAATGTCGCTCGTTAAGGGAGGTGCTCGTTTAGAGAGGTTCCACTGTATTATTATTTTATTTTAGTTATGGAGTGCATCGAAGAGAAAAATGGGATGGAAGAAACTTCAGGGTTTTTTTAATCTTCTTCTCGGTCTAATATTTTTGCCTGTTGTGAAAGTACTAAGGATAGATTTCAGAAGACGGAATTTGTTTATGTTATTTGCTAATGAAATAGTATTCCAACGGATGATCTTCCGATGAGTTCTATGTAACGCGGATCGAGATTAACCAAGTTAGTACTTGGATAGGGTAAACTTCCGGGCAAATCTATGAGTTCTAGGAATTTCTTATGATACTGGTCAGAAAGTGATCACCACCCTCACATCTTTAACCCTTTCTACTCTGTCCACTTTTAGTCGAATCTATGAGTTACTCTCATTATATATTTTTTACAAATTTATTAAAAGAGATCGGGAAAATTGACAAGAAGAATTTATATGATTTGATCTGATATCCGATACAATTAAAGACATTATCTTTGTCAAATTAAATAAAAAAAACTTGGTTCAAGTTGATTGTTAAGAAACCTTTTCGGCCAATACGTCTGGATCACGGAATGGAAAAGGTTAACAATTCTTTAACGAACCTTTATATGCATAAATGCTCTTTTAATTTTTAACTACTGTCAAACAAATAAATAATATAAAAAAAACTATGCCATGGGGCATAGAAGAAATTATACCATAAACTCTCAGGATACGTGTCTGGTCTGTCGTGATACTAGATTAAAATACAGGGTTTTCACTTCAAATTAACCCTTTTGCATTTCTAATTAACCCTTCTGCAAATCAAATTGACCCTTTTTCATTTCAAATTAACGATAGCATAATAAATATTAAGAAGTCACTTGCAATGTCGTTCTTTCAACACTAATAATGTTTTCTTTACTGTTTTTTTTTTATTATTCTTTTTGATTATGTGTAGAAGCTTGTAATTGGCTTATACTATATAATTATAAATTTACTATATTTGTATTACCTGTAAGTTTCTCTAGAAAATGTATAAACACAATAAATATCCGTTTTAATTAGAAATTAGGGTTATTTGAAATGCAAAAGGGTTAATTTGAAGTGAAAAACGTGTATTAAATAAACTATAGATAATTAAAAGTTATAATATGACATGAAATTATATAAGAATCGTGTTTAATCATATTCCATAAATTTACTGAAGTTGATATTAAAGATGTCAATATCCTACTTGAAATTGCTGTTAATGAATTTAGCGATGAAGACTTGCTGTAAGCGAAAAATGTAGGAATTTAAAAGAAAGCTATTATGTAGAACCCCGTAAATAAAGGACAGGTCAAATAAATGTTCTCAATGAAATGGAGGAAGCTTTTAATCAAATTTATAATGAATTAAAAAATATATGGATTCAAGACACTTAGATTTTCAAAAGTTAATTAGGTTGCTTTCATACGAAATCTGCTTCCCTTTTCATGGAATTTTCTGTAATATTTTAAAGATGGTTTATAAATGTTCAAAAATATTGTAAATATTTTTCCGATCGTATAAGGCGACTAATCTTAAAGTTGGGACAAAAATTAAAGTAAAAAGACGATTTTTAGAACATCGTATCTTCCGCATAAGTGGAGAGACGGGTTAATAAACTCTGATCAATATTAATTGCCGTATTGATCCCAATTTTAACGCACATCATACATATGCATTCACGATTTGGCAACGAGCCCAGATCTCTTTCGGATTCAATGTTAGAATTTCCATTCAAATTCGGCACAATGCCCCAGAAAGTACGGATTACGCATAACCGAAAAATGTGTACAAAGCAATAAATACAGGATGATCTTTATTCAAGTAAAAAAATATATATATATACCAACGGTTTACCAATCTTCCGATCTGCCATGTAATAAAACGCTCCATTTCGCCGAACATTTGCACTTTTTACGCATCCGCACATAGAACGATCGCGTGTAAATAAAATACTTTGAGCTTTTTAAAGCTTCCTGTATGAAAAGATGATCGAAAATATATTATATGTGTGTTTCCTGTCTGAGTGAAAATAACTCTTTTCGAATCGGCTTACTCCGTTCTGGCGTGTAAATTATTCGTTTGAAATTTAATCGCATATCTGAGCGACGGAAAACTCAAAAGAAATACATATATGGAAACCGCGAAAACTTTATTATTTTCGGAAAATATACGGGATGTTTTTAAATATATATTTATTGTTATCGCGTTTTGAATTTATTGCATTTCACATTTTAAATGTGCATCGTGCGAGTGGAATCAGATTATGTCATATGAATGTATATGCAGTTTATTACATTCCTATGGCATATCAATGTCAAAGTGCATTTGAATATATTTTATTTATGCATCGCATGACCATGAATATCAATGAATGCAACTTGTCAATTTCTAAAATAGCACAACCTACTAAGATTACACAATCTATGTGTTCGATATTTTTTTTTCTTGACATAAATCATTTAATATTCTTAGACCGATATCGGACATTGCATGTGATGCGATTCAATTTCTATTTAAATTCATACGTTGGTGGAAAGTTATTTTAATCACGATTCTATTAGTGGATGGACAATTCCATAGTGACGGAAATAAATGATGCATATCTCCAGCGTGCATCGCGATATAAAATATGTTTCACTGATTATTCGTTTAATCATTTATATAAAGATAAATGACTCTCATTATCTTGTTAACATAAAAAAATCTGATATAATAATTTCTATGCTAGAATTTATAATTAATGATTTTGTTTTTGTTTCAGGTGAGGCAGATCAAATTCATAAATATATCAAATAACTGTATCGTAAGTAAATTAATAATATAACAGTGTAAAGGGGAAAATATACACTTTTTACCCAAAAAAATTAAGACAAGACAAGACAATATCTTATTGACATGAATCTAAAAAAAATAAAATATACAAATATATTATTGCGATTAATGTTTTATAACTTCTTGATTTTTTTGTTAGTTATCCTTGTCGCTTGTGGTCTTACGGTAAAACCTCGATATATTGGATTAATGGGGATCAGGGTGTGACCGTTAAAGCCAAACGTCCGTTATCTAATATAGTAAGTTTTATGAAAGGGAAAGTTACTTTTTTTATTATATATAAAAAAATATTGAACATTATTAATTATACATACATTCCTAGGTACATTTATTAAATAAAAAAAAAATACAAAAAATCATATTCGTTTTGGCTTGGCCCTTTGATTGCTGAAGAATGATGTATTTGTTATTTTTGTACTAGTGATAGATAACGTAGCAGCTAAAGGGATAATGATACATATCTAACAGGTTGCTATAAATGTATTTAACGGATAAGTCCTTTATATCGAGGTTTTACTGTACCGTCATTCTGCAAATTCCTTTTTATTTTCTCTATCCTACAACCAAACGCAGTAATTTTTCTCAACATCTTTTCTTAAATTAAAATTGATTTTCTTCTAATTGTTTAATAGGAACCACTCCCAATAATCCTTGCAAAGCCTCCTATAACGTTACCTGCTATAGAGCGATTTTTTATACTCTGTGCAACAGTCTTTGCTTAGTTCTTCTTTCTAGATCCATCATTATCAAATTACATATTTCGTAAATATGTAATAAAGGAAATAAAGGAAAATGCCCTTTGGCATTAAATATACCTTAATAGGTGCCTAGTCTTCAATATGGTGTGTTTCTATTGCGTGGATTCTATCTCGGCGCTATAGGAGAGTTGACTGTTTCTTTTAATTAAATTTATTTATTTGATAAGAGATGAATGGAAATGCAGTAAACTCCAAAACGCCACACTATAAGATGATAGAGTGGTGAGTTATAAATCTATCACAATGGCCATTGTCTTAAACAACTCCAAGAATTAATAGATTTCATTGCAAAATGAACCTATCTGAGTACTTAACCTATATTTCCATAATAGATTGGGTGTTTTCTACAAACCATTAAGTTGGTTAAATATATGATTTAACAAATGGTTTTTCTCAAGAGTTATTGATATAACTCTATTTAGAACTAAAATTCATTCGCCGATTTTCTCCTCTCGATCTTAGGACAATACGTATTACCAGGGGTGGCTCGTGCATATGCACTGCAGAGCTGCAGCACCCCCAAGCAAATTATATTGTCTATTGATTATTTCGTATCATGTATAGTGGCGTCGTGTATTAGATGGATGCGGGCCGGTAGCGGAGTGCGGGGGAGGTCTCGCCACTAAGCGCCGTGTCGCGCTGGGATTTGGTGCAGTCATATTGACTCACTGTAGCGCAGTGATACTAATTCACAGCTTCTTTAAACCACGTTCTACTTGTCACTCATTTTATTGTTAATATTATTTATTATTTTAACCTCACCATATTATTTATATTTTAAATAAAGTATGAACGAAATATACTTTTGTAACATTCCGCAGCACCCTCAAATATTTTATCCACGAACGACCGATATTATTCATTTATCGATAATCGATAATTATTAAACAATGCCAGATAATGTTTTATGTCTGTCATTTAATTAAAATTGTTTAAACAATCTTAGAGTTTTTCGAAGTTTCAATACATTTCATAATATATATTTCTAAACCTTCGTCCGTTGAGCAACGATATTTATCATTGTTTTTGTGATTCACATCAAAAAAAGAGTTAAATAAAATACAAAATTGCTTGTATGCCTTTATATATTACTGTATTTTATAAAGTATTGATCGCAACAATGTAACTTGTCATTCGTTATCATGGGGCTCACCATGGGAAATTGTCACATTGAAAGGGTGATTCGTCCCCCAATTTAACGCAACCAAATTGTATGGTGGACATGTCGTATTACATTGTTCGCACCAATTATTCGCAGCCATCGCATTTTTATGCACGGAGATAAAATTTGCTATGGTTTCGATGCTATGGATCGCTTTTTTTTGTGTTTGCGGTGTGACCCAGACCCGGGACTCGTATTATGTAACGGCACGCGTTGCGTGGGACTGACTGGTCACACTACCTGGTGACCTTATGGCAGTGACCACCTGTTTGCATCCCGTGCTGCTCCTTTCTCTTTCCAACGGCGGTGGTTGCTTGTTCACTTCGACGAGATGAACTGGGTCAGCCGCCGTATGATTGCTCTTGGATCGTATGTATCATTAGAAAATCTCGATCATTTCGGCTGCCCTAGCGCTGCGTACTGCTATTTCGGTACAAAACTCGTCATCCGAACCAGTGGTGCTTTGGGCGAGTTTAGCTTGTAAACAAACGGCCTTGCAGGTCCCTTTTAGTATTTCATAATTACTTTATTATGTAAGGGTTTTAATGGCGGACGGGATAATACTCCCATAAGTACAATATACAAAACTTTTATATGGCACGCGTTATATTTAACTTTAGCTGAATTTCATAATCAAATATTTCTACGAAAGCAACAGCGGTTACCAATCTACCGTACTAAATATGCTATGGAGATTTTATGTTCGTAAATATTTTAGTAATAGCCGTATTCTTCGGGAACCGCCAAGTCTACCAGTTCCCGGCGGACAGACAGCGGAAATAAACAAAAGCAAATGGAATGGGAGAGATGGAAACTGGGAAAAAATGACATTAGCAAGGCATCTCCATGGCGATGGAGAGAAATCCAAGACCGAGACGGAGGTCATGCTCGGTTGTATACATACTCTCCTGGTGGGACATTAATAAGGCAAAGAGCGTTTGTAATAAGATAAGTAAGCGGGCGTACTACCGCCGAGATGCAGATGGATGAAGGGACAATCCAAATAGGAATTTCAATTTCTTCCAGTTTCAATAAGACAATGCGATCTAGGCCACCATCGATTAAATACCGTCAGCTCTCAGATATTTTAGCTATTCTTCGCGGTCTAAACTATTTCATTACTCCGTTGAACTCGTATTGCTTGCTAAAGAAATGTAAAAGCCCGACGGGGGATAAATTGTTAATAAGTCTGTCGTTATAATATTAATATTGTGTATTTTCGTTCGATTTTCAAATTGTTATATTCTATTTCGGGTATATCTTTTTTATTCGGGGCCGCATTTGGACCGAATGTTATTTTACAGACGCTTTCACGCCGAATTGAATTTTGTTATCGCATTCCTGACAGAAACGTTTGGTGGCATTTCTCTCTTTTTTTCTGTTATAAAACCAATAAATTTACAAAAAAACATAGTTTCAGAACGGTAATATAATTATATTTCTATTAAAAATCCTCTTAAAAAATCATTATTTATCAATATTATATTTTTTTGCATTCAAAGTAGTCCCTATCTGATACATTATACACTTGTACCAATGTATCAAACTATGAATTCAGGGAATTCTTTATAACACTGGCCAGGGGTATGTAAGCGGAA